>OZ020285.1:6140669-6261707 GCA_963971205.1 Aethes cnicana
TAGTTGCCCGAATCAAAGCGGAGTTGAGATGGGCGGCTTCAGCTGCTGCGTTGATAGATCGACCAGATCGTTTTGATGCTTTGCTCTGAAGATCGGCAGAGTTGACGGAGCGGAGCAAAATTGTACAAAGTTGCTATACGGAGCTTTTGGACACCGAGGATCCAAAGCTGGATGACTGTGTGGAGGCCGACATCACACAGTTTTATGATTTGACGGACAGTATTGCCCAAGCCGCCAGCAGGGTAGAGCGGGGTGCATTGACTGAGGAAACCAGAACACCTCCACCCATGGCTCTTTTGGGGCGTTTACCTACTCTTGACTTGCCACATTTTGATGGGGATTTGAAAGGTTGGACCGCCTACCATGACTTATTCACCAGTCTGGTAGATGCTAGGACGGACTTGGCACCGAGTCAGAAGTTGGCCTACTTGTTCTCCACATTAAAGGGAGAGGCCCTCGGTCTTGTTTCACATTTGGCGGTCACCGACCAAAACTACCCCACTGCCAAGGAACTATTGGTGAAGCGGTATGCCAACATTAGGCGGTTGGCAGATACCCATGTTGCACAGCTGTTGTCGTTGCCCTACGTCCATAGGGTTGCCACTTTGAGAGTGGACTTGGTCAACCCCATGGTGGTGGCATTGAATGCTTTACGGCGGCTCGGTCTGCCTATCGATGAATGGTCCTTTATGTTGTTGCACATTGTTTTGTCGCGTTTGCCTACGGACTTGAAAGTCCGTTTTGAGCAAAAACATGGTGGTGACAGTGCCACGCAGTTGCCGCCATTTGCCGATTTGTTGGCGTTTTTGGAAGAGGAGTGCCGCTTGTTGGACAACGCTGGCGTTGAAGGCCCGTCCCCGGCCCCAGCGCGGCCTCCTCCAGAACAGCGTCGTGTTGTCGCTCGCCCCCCCCCTCGAGGGGTGGTTGAGCCACGCCGCCCAACCCTCAGATACGCAACGGCCCAGGGCCCTCGTTGCGTATATTGTAATGCTGACAGCCATTTTGTTTCTGCGTGTCCTCAATTCCTCAATAGGAAGGTGAAAGATCGACGAGGCATTGCGAATGATCGCCGGTGGTGCTACTCCTGCTTGGGGCAGCATCTGCAGCGGGACTGTTCACGGCCAGAGCCGTGCCCGAACTGCCAGGGGAAGCACCACCCGGTTTTGTGTGCCAATAGGAATGGTGGTGTTCGGGTTGAAGATGCGGGGTGGAATTCCCCCACGGGCGGGGGCCCGCATCCCCACCATCCCCAAAGGGAGTCTCGTCGGGGCTTGCCGCCCACGGGCGGGGGAACCCCTCCCCCCTCTCCTCAACAGCAGGAGAGGTTTGCAGCGGTTCAGCGCCGCACCACGCCTCCGCGGTTCTCCCCACCGCTGTGCGAGAGACCGCGTTTGGAACGCCGCCCGCCCCAGTTCGGTCGCAGTAGCGCCTACTACGCGCCGAGCCGAGGATTGCCGAGCAGACGCCATGAGGTACCAGTGGAGCACTACCTCCACTCGTATCGGACATCGCCATCACGCGATGCCCCCCAATAGGTAGTTGCCGCCCTCTCTCCCACCACCGCCGCCCAACCTGAGACAGTTCTTCTGCCGACTGTTTGTGTCAGGGTCTGGGGCCCGAAGGGCGACTCCCTGTTTGTACGTGCCCTTTTGGATTCGGGTGCCCAGGGTTGTCTTGCGTCCTCTTATTTGGTGGAGAGATTGGGCCTCCCATGTAGACCTCACCCTGTAGTGATCCACGGCATTGGTGGCCTTCAGGTGGAAGGACCAAAGGGTGAAGTCAAGGTTTGTTTTTCGCCTGTAAATTGTGGGCCGTCCATTGTGGCCAAGGCGGTCATTCTGAATGATATTTTGGGCAGAAACCCGCAGGTGACTATCTCCCCTGCTGTGGTAAATTTGACGTCGGATTTGACTCCCGCTGACCCTCAGTGGTTTGTACCTGGACCCGTAGACCTACTCCTGGGAGTAGACGTGTTGGGTTTGATTTTGTCCGGGGAAAAGCGGGTTTTGCAACCGTACGGGTTAATTGCGTTACGCACTATTTTTGGATATAGTTTTTGTGGTCCCGTGTTGAGGGGTACTGTCCCACGGGTTGAAGACCAAACTGTTGCAATAGGGCTCTCACTCTCTGACGCAGTCCAGCGTTTCTGGGAGGTCGAAGAGCCCCCCAAGGCTCCCAGAGTCGACCCAGCGGAAGAAGAGTGTGAATTGTCGTACCAGAATAATACTGGTCGCCGCGCTGATGGTCGTTTTGTCACTCGGTTGCCTTTCAGGGCTGCACGCCCCCCTCTCGGTCAGTCTCATGCCTTGGCAGAAAAAAGGTTGTTGTCTATGGAACGCCGAATGAAGAGGGATCCGGACTTTCGTACTAAGTACATTGACTTTATGCGCGAGTATGAGGATTTGGGACATATGTCCCCTTCCGACATTGATTGGCGCTCGCTCGAGCACTACTTCTTGCCTCACCACGCGGTTTTGAAGACTCCCGGTGGGAAGATAAGAGTAGTTTTTGACGGCTCGGCCCCTACTTCGAATGGGGTTTCTTTGAACCAGTGTTTGCATTCCGGTCCCAAACTGCATAGGGACATCTCGGATATTCTCACCAACTTCCGCCGTCATCAAATTGTCTTTGTGGCTGACATCCGAATGATGTTCAGACAATCGGTGGTGCACCGAGATGACCGGCGGTACCAATTGATCTTGTGGCGTGAGCGATCTTGTGATCCGATGCAAGTGTACGAGTTGAACACTACCACGTACGGACTTAAGTCTAGTCCCTACATTGCTATTCGAACGTTGTTGGAATTGGCTCATCGTGAGCGATTGAACTATCCCCGGGCGGCGGCCATCTTGGGAGATTCGGTGTACGTCGATGACGTCTGCACTGGGGCCTCTACCGTCGCGGAGGCTTTGATTTTGCGGGACGAGTTGATTGCAATCCTAAAGTCGGGAGGTTACGAATTGCGTAAGTGGTTGTCAAATTGCCCCGACTTATTGTGTGATCTTCCAGTGGAACATCAACAGGACCCTCTCCTGTTTGAAGATGCTGACAACCCTAACTTGATTGCGGTCCTTGGTATACAGTACCAGCCCGTCCAGGATGTCTTCACTTATCAGGTGGAGTTGGACTTCCCGAAGAACTGGACGAAACGCTCGGTCTTGTCGACTACTGCTCGGACCTTCGATCCCAATGGATGGATCACACCAGTAATTTTTCTGGCTAAGTGCTTTTTGCAGAAGCTTTGGATTGCGGAAGTGCCTTGGGACGAACCTCTCCAGGGAGAGTTGTTGAGAGAATGGTGTTCGTTTGTGTCCT
Organism: Aethes cnicana; assembly: GCA_963971205.1. Taxonomy (NCBI): domain Eukaryota; kingdom Metazoa; phylum Arthropoda; class Insecta; order Lepidoptera; family Tortricidae; genus Aethes; species Aethes cnicana. Next base: position 6,143,985 of record OZ020285.1, read on the forward strand.
CACTTCCGGACGTGAACCGGATTCTCTTGCCTAGATTATTTTTGCCGGCTGGCAAGTGTCGAGTCAGTCTCCACGGTTTCTGTGACGCATCCGAACGAGGATATGCGGCCGTGGTATTTTTGCGGACTGTTAGTTCATCCGGTCACGTGGGAGTTCATTTGGTGATGGCCAAAAGTAAGGTGGCCCCTATTCGGACTAGGTTGACGATTCCCAAGTTGGAACTGTCGGGAGCAGCCCTCCTTACTAGGCTTCTCAATCATGTTTGTGGTACTTTGGGTTTTACCGTTGAGATCTCGGAAGTATTTGCGTGGACTGATAGTGAGATCGTTCTTTGTTGGCTTCGCACCTCGCTACATAACTTGGAGGTTTTTGTTGCGAATCGAGTCTCACAGATCCAGAGCTCTGAGACCCCGCTGATCTGGAGACATGTGCCAGGAGAATTGAATCCCGCGGACTGCGCTTCGCGAGGCTGCGAGGCTCCTGCGCTTGTGAACCATTCTCTTTGGTGGGGACCAGATTGGTTGACGCACCCTGAGGCGTCCTGGCCCCAGAATCGGTTCTCCTCTCCAGAGGAATTACCAGGCTTGCGTGTGGGCGTTGTGGAGACGCAACCTGCGTACAATTTGAATCTGTTGTTGGACAGATATAGCTCTCTGTCAAAATTGATTGGGGTTACCGGTTGGATCCGGCGTTTCATACGCAACGGACGGAACCCACTGAATAAGGACTTGACGTCAGTTTTGTCGCCCTTGGAACGCCAAGAGGCCTTGATGTTTTGGGTTCGTGTAGTGCAAACAGAGCACTTTGAACCGACTATTGAATCCCTGAAAAGAGGAACGCCTGTGAGGGGTCCCCTTGCTCGTTTGAATCCATTCCTGGACGAGTCGGGTCTGCTTCGAGTCGGTGGACGACTTCGAAACTCGAATTTGCCGTATGGGGCTCGCCACCCCTTGTTGCTCCCTAAAGGAGGAGCCTTTGTGAATTTGTTGGTGTCAGATCGACACATTGCTAACGCTCACGCAGGCTGCCATACCCTTCTAGCCATTTTGCAGCGTGAATTTTGGATCTTGTCGGCCAGACGCACTATTCGTGGCGTCATTTTTAAGTGCATGCCGTGCTATCGGTTGAAGGCCGCACCCACACAGCCGATGATGGGTGATTTGCCGTCCGACAGAGTCTCGGAGAGTCGGCCATTTGCGTGCGTGGGTACCGATTTTGCTGGCCCCTTTTTGGTGAAGACCTCTCAGCTTCGCAACGCTCGGTCTGTCAAGGCATATTTGTGTGTGTTTGTCTGCCTGGCCACCAAAGCAGTTCACTTGGAACTGGTAAGTGCCCTCAGCACGGAAGCATTTCTTGCGACGCTAGGTAGATTTGTATCTCGCCGGGGACTACCGTCCTTGATCCGCTCTGATAACGGCACTAATTATAAGGGCACTGATCGTTATTTGAACGAAGTTTGTAACTATTTGAATAGTCATAAGGATATTTTGAGGATTGCAATGTCCCGAATGGGCATTAGGTGGCAATTTGACCCCCCAGTTTGCCCCCATTGGGGTGGAAATTTTGAGGCCGTTGTAAAGGTTACAAAGACGCATCTCCGACGAGTTATTGGCGAAACGATATTAACGTTCGAGGAACTTGCAACGGTATTTTGCAAAATTGAGGCCGTCCTCAACTCGCGACCTCTCTGCCCAATCTCGTCAGACCCAAATGACCTGGAAGCATTGACTCCTGGTCACTTTTTGATTGGTCGGCCCCTTAACGCCCTGCCTGAATATCCCATCAGGGAAGTAAAATCATCACGTTTGAGCCGTTTTGAATTGCTCCAGCAGATGACTCAGAGTTTCTGGCATCGTTGGTCGCTGGAATATTTGCATATTCTGCAGCAGCGCGTTAAGTGGACCGACAAAACTGATCCTCCCAAAGTTGGAGATCTTGTTCTGGTTAAGGAATCAAATTTGTTGCCCTTGTATTGGCGTCGTGGACGCATTGTAGAGTTGTTCTATGGGCCTGACGGGATTCCCAGAGTTGCTGAGGTCATGGTCGGAGATTCGGTTTTGAAACGAGCGGTGGCGAGCCTAGCCCGCCTCCCCATTTATTAGCAGTCAGAATGGATCTGACTGGAGCGGGGGATTGTTCGGAACCGAATACTGAGCGCGATTCGGAACGCAGCCCTTGATAGATACTAGCGAAGCTGTGGCTTTTTGAGGTACTATTTTGACAGACGTCACATTGTCTTTGTAAAAACTTGTAAGAATAACCTTTTGAGACGCTGCGTGGTTTATTGAGATATTTGAGATATAAATTGTAATCTACAACGCGTACGAGCGTTTTGAGTGTAGAAAGCTTGAATTGTGATTAGTTACTTGACATTTTGTGTAATCCATTGGGAGCGCGGTTGTTTGCGTGCGAAAACTTGGAACGGCCCGGCGGAACGAGCAGGCCGGTGAAGGGAATTCAGACCTACACTTTACACACTACAGATACACACCCTTCACGGCCCTTGGGCGCTTGCCAACAGAGGCCTGTATTGCTGTCACGGCTGTAAGTACGGAATTATCATTGTTACAAAATAAATCTTAGACTCCTTCGCAGACACAAAATCTTGTAGGCGTTGCTGTGTGACTGCAGTTTATCGCCACCTATACCCTCAGCTACAGCAGTCTTAGTAAACGGGCCCAGCTATTGAGACGTCTGTTTTGGAAGCCGTAGGTGTAGGCATCAATAGGGATGACGACAGGGTGAAGAAATCGAAATTCTAATTAGTCCGTCAGTCAGGTAATAAAAAAATTTTAGACACGTATTTTTTATTTTATCAAATAACAAAGAATGACTAAGTTATAACGTATTAAAGTTGGAGAGTGGGGGGTAACTACGTCACCGTTAGGTATAAATGGTACCTAACCGTGACGTCACGCGACATTTCAACTCAATATATCTCCGTATAAGTTTGATTACGTTAAAAAAGAAAAAATACGTGTCCAATACTTTTCAATAATCTTCCTGATAGACTAACGCCCGGTTCCTATATCCAAACAACGCCTCGTTTTGCCTACGGACGGTTAAAATTTGACAGATTCTCTATGAAACAAATGTCAAAAATCAACCGTCCGTAGGCAAAACGAGGCGTTTCGTGGATATAGGAACCGGGCCTAAGAAAAAAAAGTTGTCGTCATCCCTATTTGTATACCTATGGGACCGTAAGTTTATCTATGTACTGTTCCTTGAGTGTGTGGTGTTCAATTAAAGTATTGTATTGTATATTAGATCACAGATTGTGATGGCAATTCGCTGAGTAGAACCAAGAACATTATTAAAATAAATTGTAGTTAATAACGGGCTTTTACATCTTTTTGGAAAGACGAACGTCTACTTGTTCAAAGTTTTGCGCCGTAGGTACTAGGTACAGGTGACTTGGGTAACGTATTTGAATTTAACATACGAAAGACACCTTAAACCGCATCAAGACTGGCGGAATATACAAAAACTTGTTTGAAATTGAAGTTTACAGTGAGACACGTGGTAGGCGCCAGCCGTCTAGACGGTCCGTCGCGTCAGCCTGAAGGCTCTTTAGGAAGGCCGCCGAAATTCCACCCCCCCCCCCTCTCACTCCCCCCCCCCCCTCTCACTCCCCCCCCCCCAACACTCTCCGACCTGTGTCGCGAACATTACGTGACTCGACAGCCGACGATCATGCGCTACATACTTTTACTTTGGCGCTTTGGCCACTACATGAAACGAATTAAAAGGTGCGTCGGAGGTTAAAACAATTTAAATAAATAAATATCTCGGGACATTTCACACATCAACCTCTAGCCCCAAACTAAGCAATCCTTGTATTATGGGTGCTAGATAACGATATAAATACTTATACAGAGAAATATGTACATAAATGCACTACCAAGTGGACCAATCCGGTCGTGAAAATTTAGTTTCACTTGCTAAGATATGAACGTATTTTATGTGATGATAACGAGAATATATATAACCAATGTTAAAGACACTTTCTCATCCCAACTTGCGATACGGCTTAGGATTGTAGGTATTACAGACTTAGCGAAGTCTAAAAACTATCGTACCCTTAGCGAAACCTGGTATCTATGTACGTGCCTGATAATTACATACAAGTTATAGTACTAGTAAAGGAGCTTGACTCTTGAGGAAGTTTCATACCAGTTAAGATGATGCATGCAATATTTAGTATTTTAGACCAATTTTATGGGAGAGGCTTCCTAGTCTCCATTAGAGTTAAAATAAAAACAATCGGCTAACAAACGTTTTGTCTATCAATCAGTGCTAATTTGAACCTCTATTGTATTGTATTAGAATTCAACGTGCTCTTATGCAGAGGGTAGGAGGTTCGTTTCCGGCTCGAACCTGGGTTTACTTATGTGCCAAGAACAATTTGAATTTAACATTGAGCGTTTCGGTGAAGGATAACATCGTGAGAAAATCTGCACACATCTGCGAAGTAATTCAAGGATTTGTGTTAAGTCCCCGTTCCGCGGTGGGCCCGCGTGGTGAATATAGGACAAACCCTCTCGTTATGGGAGAAGGTCTGTACCTAGACGTTGGACGTAAAATAGTCTGTTGTAGTGGTGTGCTCGATGTATACATATAATAACTATCTAAGTATCTATACAGGACAAAGTTACAGGGTATGCAATGCACATGTAATGTGAATGTATCTGCGACTAGCTTCGTCGGAACCACAAGGAGGGCAGTATCGCAACACGCTGCATAAAAACACAGTCTCTACAACACGCATCGTCATAGTTAATTCGTTTACATCACCCTTGGCCAAGAAGTGAGAATTTCTCTCCGCGTAGCAAGACGTAAAACTTTTGACAAACCACGGGCGGTAATTCGTAAAGCCCCAGATCGCATATTTATGGCCCTCACCTTCGGTTCGGGCCACAGAAACCTGCGATCTGGGACATTTACGAATTCACCACCCTAGGCCTGTAATGTACTATTTCGTTATAGTTAAGTTATAATATTGCCTAACTAACTAACATATCCACGCTGTAGCTTGCTGGGTAGGTTAAAATGCTCTATAAAGAGCTCTCTTCGACAAAGTATTATCTTCACTCTATATTATGTCATTCCTAATAGGGATGACGACAACTTTTTTTTCCTTAGTCTATCAGGAAGATTATTGAAAAGTATTGGACACGTATTTTTTCTTTTTTCACGTAATCAAACTTATACGGAGATATATTGAGTTGAAATGTCGCGTGACGTCACGGTTAGGTACGATTAATACCTAACGGTGACGTAGTTAGCCCCCACTCTCCAACTTTACTGCGTTTTAACTTAGTCATTCTTTGTTAATTTGATAAAACAAAAAATACGTGCCTAATATTTTTTTGTTACCTGACTGACGGACTAATTAGAATTTCGATTTCTTCGCCCTGTCGTCATCCCTATTTGCTTCTGCTCTTTAAACGCCTAGTAAACTAAGTTTCTTCCTCTACCTGCACCCTGTGTAGTTAATGAAGTGCAGTGTTTAAGCCGCAGTAGCCTGCCTAGACCGTGAGCCAGGAACAAATTGTGATCATGGCCACCTAGATGATACTTTGTAAAATGGTTCACATACCTAAGTCGTTGTAACATGTACCTAATACTTGTACTGTATTAGATTAGTGATCGTCAGCTGTCAAGCCTTTAATCAATTACTACAACAGCCTATTTACGGCCCACTGCTGAGCACAGGCCTCCGCTCATCACGAGAGGGTTGGGCTATTGTCCCCACGCGGGGCCCAGTGCGGATTGGGGACTTCACACACATACTTGAATTGCTTCGGAGATGCGTGCCTTTCCGCGTGGTTTCCTCACGATGTTTTCCTTCACCGAAAAGCACAGTGATAAATTCAAATTGAATTTCGCACATAAATAATTTCAGAGGTGCGAGCCGGATTTGAGCCCGCCATCCTCTGCATGAGAGGCGGTAGGTCGAACCACTAGGCCACCACGGCTTTTTTTGAATGAATGAATGAAATAGTTTATATTATTTGCTGTAAGTGTGGGTATTTACAAAGATGTCACATATTATTATTATCAGTTCGCACACTTAGCTGCGTTCAGCATGCAAAAAATATCATAATTTTAAAACTAAAAATACTTATTAATTACATTAAATTTACAGTTTTTGATTGCTCTAAAATTCTTTCACGGTGTAAAAACAACTGTTAATTAGCCATGTAAAAAGACTGTATCTAAATTTTCTTATGGCATTCCCTTAAAAGACTTTGGGATATGATTATAAATCTTAATGGCCATGGCATGGCAATGCGGTTTTGCACGTAGGTAATTTAGTCGGATCTCTTCTCTTAGCCTTAATATCGGATTCGTTACAGTTTGTTCAAAAAAATACGGATTTGATTTGAAGAAAACGGCTATTTCAAAAATATACATGCTAATTTTTTATCAATTTTAATCAATTAACTTCTTGTTAAATGATAGGTACTTTTTAGGGCAGATCGACAGTAGTGACAGGATAGGCAACCAGAGAACAGAAGGGAAGGATTAATCACTTAATACTTGAATAACCTTCGTGATACCCGCAACCTTATATTATTTGCGAATGTTTCTCGATTTAGTACCTAAATCTTTTCTCAAACTTTATAGGGGACTACAAATTTGTATTTGTATTTCAAAGGCACCTTTACTTGAGAGTGCAATGCTCTTGCAAGCGTTTGCATGTTTATATTAGGTTATTCGAGAAGACTAAAAAGGATGAATTGACACTCCTTTGATGATGGACGTATTTCCACTACTACATAGTTACTCGTTTGTTTATAATAAAACTCTTACATAGTCGTACTTACTACAGATAGACTATATTTAGATTACATGTAAACATAAAATTTTCAAGCCAAAATAAAAATTTCATCTCATTTACCGAAGCCTGAAGGTTCCAATTTTAGTAACTTTTTTCGTTACACATCTACGTTTTATGAAAACATAAATATAAAATTACTAAACCTTGGTAAAAGAGGTCAAATCCAATCTCATGCTAAATAACCAGACAGCAGTTACAATAACATGTCAAAAAATAAAACTACTTCTAGACAACCTTACTTAAATAACGAGCATTTGCATGCATACGCAATGATCATCGGTTGTCTCGCGCATGCATATTGCATATGAGTGCGCAAGTGCATTTCGAGGTACAGCCAGATTATGGGTGCATTCGCGGCGTCAACGTACGGATTATTTGAGCGAATTGATGTCGCCGGGGGTGCACTGGTGCAAGAGGGAGGAGGGGGGGGGGGGGGCTGGCTGCAGTGACCCGCCCGCGGGACAACGCCACCAATCTCGTCAAGTCTTTCCAAACTGTTATTCCTCCGACGATGGGGCAACGTTCCGTTATGCAACAACTAAATATATGTGGGTACTTTTTCACATTTGTTAAAAAAAAGTTTAATCGTATGGTGAATAGAATGGTATGGTATTTTTAACATTTGGGTATTTGCCTAACACAAGCCTAGAACAAGGCTCTACATTCCGTTAACCTTTCTAAGTTTTCAACCTGCTATCAAAGCTACAGGATCTATGTAGGTGTAGCTTTGATAGCATAGGTACTTATAGGGTGAATATCAGATTTCGTTTGAAAATTTCTCATTTCTGTGGCGCATTTTTTTTTTCAATAATTCGAGTATTTCAGACTACATACCCTGTAAAAGACTTAAATTCAATAAAAAATATCTTATTGTGCCAAAAATAATACTTTTTAAGTTTTAACAGTTTAAAAATTTGATTGCCAAAGAAATTAGGATTGGTCCAAAGAAATTACAAAATATGCCAATTAAATTAGAAAATGAACAAAATTTTGTCAAATATATTAGAGAAATGCGCCAAAAAAATAGGTGGGGTATAAAAGATAATCAGACAATTAAAAATACAAGCATTTAAATCGCAAGCGTCGATTTTTGTCAAAGTAGGTACCTACTTGTTAAGTTAGTCTCTAAATTTGAGATCATATTTTTACCTGTATTAAAAACTTTGTTTCACAAAAATCAATGTAATGTCGGTCTTTTTTTATAATACCACAGATTTAACAGTGTTATTAAAATATCTTTTCCATCATAGGTATAAACTCTGAATAATATTATGTACCTATTTGTAACATAAAATATTTGTAGCACATTTTACGAATGTAATACGCGATCAACAAAAAATCAAGTTTTTTTACAACCACTGTAAGTAATGAAATAAAAGTATCTTGTAAATCTCAAAATTTTTTTGATACTTTTGGTTATCATTTAAACCGAGTAAATATGTACATTAGCTTACTCTTATTTCCTTTAAAAAGTTGTGGGTACCCATAAAAAAACATTTTTTCAATTCTTCTTTCGTGGTACCTTTCTCTTGTTTGAATTCTTCATTATTTTTGATAAACCTAAAGGATTTAATATCTTCTAAACGCTTCTTTGCTCTTTTTCAACTTTTCATCTCTTGTTTGCCTTTTTTTAGTCATTTGAATTTTGGGTTTCTTTATCTAGTAACAGGAACTTTCGTTGTTTAGTTTTTGTTTAATTTTAATTGCCGATTTCTTCTTCTTTCACGCCATTTAGATATTGAATCAGTTCGACTTTGTACAATGTAGTTGTATCAATTTTTATGTTTTTCGGTACGACAAAGTGTTACTTATTTAAAATGTTGAAACATATTTTTTTGCATTTTTATATTAATTATATAACCACAAAAAATTGCTATATTTGCTATATTTTATATAAATCTCCGAATATAACATTCATTTAAACTGAACAGAGAAAAACAGTCGTTTTATTGATAGTTGTTTAGCGTAAGATTTTTTTTTAGTATTATTGATAGATTTAGGAATGATCATTTATTCATGATCATTCCTAAATCTATCAATAATACTAAAAAAAAAACTACAGAAACAATTAAATCTAATAAAAGCAATATTTGTGATATATCTTTAGGAAAATTGACAATGAACTTCTAATTTCTATTGCTAAACCTAATTTCTTTGGCACTAAATGCCAAAGAAATCCAAAGAAATTAGCGCCAAAGAAATGAGATTAGGGTATAAATATTTTTTTACATCCATAAGTATTTAAAGTATACCTAATTTCAAATTAAAACTATAGATGTAGATAATCGCAGCATACATTCACTAAAAGTTCAATTTTATTCCTTTTTTTTTTTTTTTTTGTCTTTTGTGTGTGTGTTGTGTAATGTCATGAATAAATGTTTTTCTTTCTTTCTTTCTTTCTAAAAAAGTATTAAAAAATTCAAGTAGAAATTGACTGTGAATTCGATCGCCAAAGAAGTTAGGCGCTTAGCGCAAAAAAAATCCGCAAACGGTGGTGTATAAAATATTTTTCCGAAACACGTCAAACTATGCTCAGGTTTGCACCAGTCGGATGTTAGATGGCAATTAAAGGAAGCGGGGACGCGAGGTGGGGCTAGTCTATGTAAAATGATAACAAAATGCGAGACTGTTCAAGTACGCCAAAGAAATGAGGTGTTTTTGGGTAGGACTAAATTGATTTTACAATAACTTTTGACCAGACAATTACAAAAAACATTCTAGTTGAGTTTTGTATAATCAAACATTTCTAAATACTACAGGAAACACTATTGGAGACGTCAACATCGGAGTAGAAAATAAAATTATAATTGTTTAAAAAAAATAACACTATTGGACGCGCCAAAGAGCTTAGATTTTTGAAGTTTAAATTTTTTTTTCGATTACTTCTGAATTATTATTCATTGCTATTTTTGATGGCAATGTTGCTTCCCAGTAAGATCTTTACCCAAAAAAAAGCCTGACTCTTATAGTTCAATTTTCATGAAGTTAACATGGGTGGACAAGTGCAAAACATGAAATCTGATATTCACCCTATACTATAGGTAAGATCATGTGGTTACTACTTCTATTTAACGCTAGCCTTCCATTTGACTATTCTAACACCACTATGTACACCAAGCAAGAAATCTTGAAATTTACTAACGTTAATTACCCCTTCATTATTTGTGTTTATGATACTGTTATGTACACGGGAACTGCTAGTTTGTCCAACTACCTTATGTACCTATCTGCTGATGACAGAGGACAGAAATAATCGTATACCTTTAGGTATATTATATTGTCTCCTTTTAAAAGCACAGGCAAAAGGTACTTATGTCTTTGTTAAGTGCCAGGTTCAATAACCAACGTCCGAGTCAAATAAAACAAAGGACCTGTCATTCGTAGGACTAAATAACAAAAGAACAATAAACCTCATCAAACATCGACAATACCTCAACAAAACAAAAGCAACGCGGTTGTCGACCCGAAGGACGTTGGCAATAAAAAATACGGAGGAAGTGCGTCGGTGAGGTAAGATGGAAGTCCTGTTTGGGCAGCGCGGCGTGAAAACGCGAGAGTGGCCGGATGCGAGCTAAAACCGAGCGCGTGTCGCGTGCGCGCTCCGGCGCCCTCGCCGCGCCCGCCGCCTAGACAGACATTCAATTCAATACGCGGGAATAATGCATTCATCCCGTCAAATAGTGGGACAAAATACAATTTTGATAATCGACGTTACGATTTTAAAAGTGTTTGATTGTTAAATGGATTTTTTCTTTGTTCTTTCCAAATTTTTAGGGTTCCAAACCGCAAGAACCAATCGGAACACTTATAGGATCACTCGCGTGTCTGTCCGTCCGTCTGTCACAGGCAATTTGCACTTTTGGACCGATTGACTTGCAATTTGGTAGTTAGTGATAGTGACCCAAAGACGGACGAGTAAATAAATTATTATTAAACATGGGCTGTGACACGGGCCCAATTTTTAGGGAGTTAGTCAGAAATAATTAAAAAATGTTTTTCAGACTATATCGTGTGACTCGGTGTGACACATCTTATGAGGATATCAACTAGATTTTTTTGAAGTTTGTTATAAATGATACACAAGATAATAGGCGAAAATGTTTAAATCCCACAATCTCCGAAACTACTGAGCCTAAAATTTTGAACAGAATACAGAAGGTAGTTCTTGACCTTTTACATTAACAGAAAAACCTATTAGGAGTCCATGGTATCTATTAGAAGTCTTATGGAAAATAAATAACGAACGGAATCCTGTCCAGGCGAGTTTAACTCGCTTTTTGGCCGGTTCTTTTGTGGTTGGAGTAATTTTTGACGTTAACATAACTCTAAGTACTTGTATACATATATAACTCGCTTGAACTCTTCAACGTGCTGAAAAGTTTTCTTGAAAGAAACATTTACGATCTTTAATGCATAACCAACAATAAGCAAAGCAAACACACAAGTAGGCGTACTAAGTAAATTACTTATGGATTAGGTACTATTCATGACAAAGAAAAAATAAAATAAAAAACTTCAGTTTCAACACCTAAAAAGGATCTAGAAACTTGTACCTATTTATCCTGAAATACCTAGTATATATTTAGTATAGAATCAAAGCTAGGACTGGTTATGAACAGCTCTGCTACCCCCATTATAAGTGTAATACTTAACCTATCTATTTTGTATCGTGTAACAAATTAAGCTGCATTGAAGTTATATAACGTTTTAATTAACTTGAAAATATAGATTGAATTTTTATGGGCTCTCCCCCTCTCTCGTCAAAGAGAAAAATAAAACTACAAAGTATGGTTTGAAATTTATTTACGAAATTTTAGATGAGTTTTTAAAATGTCAGGGAAGACCATAAAATGTTCATGTTCTAAACGGTTAAAGTCAACCTTTAAAATATTTATCTTATCACTTTTATTTCAAAGATGTAAAATGTCCGAGTGTCTGTACATGTTGATGACCTGATAAAGTAATTTAAACCTACAATATCAACGAACAAAAATAAATTGTGAACAAGAGAAACATAATTTAGTAATTAAAGAAGCGTGCTAAAAATCTCTCGAGATGCTGACAATGAATAAGATTTTATGTGGGAATATGTTTTACATTTATACCGTCATCTGTACCGACAGATCGGTAATCATGAATAACGAAAGATAACATAAGAAAATATGTTTAAAAGTCTATCGTTCTAGTCTATTCAGGGAAAATTATGTGACGATGTCGAGTCGATAGAGATTCGATAAAGGTTCTTCACGGACGCCTCGTTTTGTCTGCGGACGGTTAAGAGGATAGGTATGTGAGCTGAGCCCCTTTTCAGATTTGAGAAATTTAAATCAATGTTGCTGTCTCGCAGGTGCGGGCCGAGCGGAAAAAGGCGAGATAAGGACAACTGCAGCTCAGTCAAAAAATCCGACGTAAAAGAATCAGAAATCGAGGTTTAGTTCTCGACATTCCTCCTCCAAAAATATACCAATCGTAATGAAATTTTGGGAACCGTTTGACCGTTTTGATGTTTGCGTTTATTATTGTGGTATTTGTATACCAGGGTATGGGTGAAAAATGACAACGTGCTTGATTTATTTATCTTTAGACGGGAATAACTTTCCATATCATGAGAAAAAAACTCACCGTAGCCAAAACGACCCGCACTGGGCCCGCGTGGGGACTATAGCCCAAACCCTCTCGTGATGAGAGGAGGCCTGTGCCCAGCAGTGGGACGCAAATAGGCTGTAGTAGTAGTAGTAGTAGTAGTAGTAGCCAAAACGAGGCGTTTTAAGGATATAGGAAGTAGTGCCTTCACAATAAATGCTCGCATACGAGTATTACTAACAAAGCAAAACCGACTTTTCCGCGGGATCAAACCGCGCACAAGACGGTGGGTGATAGCTCCCGAAAACAGCTTATATATAAACACAAGGGCGGATCCAAAATGGTTTGTATTAAGACTAGTTGACTCGGTGAACTTCGTATCACCCGAAGGGGATTCCCATACAAAGTTGCTTTTCTTTGCTTTTCCTTTAGATTTCACCCGATTTTTTTCTAAACCTCTGAATCACAGGGAGTAAAACAAAAAGAGAATCAGCCAAATCGGCGCAGCAGTTCTCGAGCCTTCTGCCTTAGCCAGACTAACACACGGCAATTCATTTTTATTACTTAGGTACCTACTAGTTGGCCCGGTGAAGGAAAACATCGTGAGGAAACCTTCACGCATCTGCGAAGTAATTCAAAGATGTGTGTGAAGTCCCCAATCCGCACTGGGCCCATGTGGGGAATATAGCCCAAACCCTCTCGTGATGAGAGGAGGCCTGTGCCCAGCAGTGGGACGCAAATAGGCTGTAGTAGAAGTAGTAATAGGCCCGGTGAACTTCGTATCACCACGCGGATTCCCATACAAAATAATTTTTCCTTTATATTTTTCCATTTTTTTTCGTTTTAAACCATCCCGGAATAACGGGGAATAAAACAAAAAAGACTCAGCCAAATCGGTCCAGCAGTTCTCGAGCCTTAGCCAGACTAACACACGGCAATTCATTTTTAATTATATATAAGGGTTTCGATCGTGACTAACGACACTGCTTTATATTATATATAAGAAGAAGATATAGAAGATAGATGTTCGGTATAAAAACCGGCCAAGTGCGTGTCGGGCCACGCGCAAAATATAGGGTTCTGAAGTTGACGATGCCCACAGTACCTTTCTAAGACTTATTAGCATCTAGCTAGCCTGTGGTATGACGTGCCCGCCCGACGCCCCTGCCGCTCGAGAAAAATCATTGGTTTTTTAATCATTTCATAAGTTGGTCGACTATAACTAGCAAGTTTGTATAGCCTACTTAGCTGTGATAGTTTTCCTTTCAACTACGTTATATATGCCACGACCGTGATTTTTTTCAGCCATCCAAATACCACCATTTAGCTGACAGGGTGGTGGGGGGGGGGGGGGCACGTGACTCTAACAAAAAATAGCACTTTAAAGCTTAATATTTAACAAACGCATCACTCAATCAAAAAATGGTTTGAACAAACCCACAATATTTTTTTAAGACCTATTCAACGATATGCCGCACCCCCACTTTACGAGTAGGGGAGGTGCCCTATAAAAATATATTTCAAAATTTTATTGTACCACTTTGTCAGCGTAACTAATATGTATATTCATGCCAAATTACAGCTTTCTGGAACTAAGCATCTTCGAGCAATAGTGCGGACGGACGGACGGACGGACGGACGAACGGACGGACATGGCGAAACTATAAGGGTTCCTTGTGGACTTCGGAACCCTAAAAATCCTATCAAATACAGGCAGTACCCAAGATTAATCCCCGGATTTGGAAGCCCTATGTAATATATGCCACACAGATGTCGCTGTTCTTTGCCAGCCCTGACACCTGCTACTGCCACCTTGACTCGTCCTACAGTTAGTTACCTACCTTTATGATTCAGCCTTATTCACGACTGCCGACATTTTGCACGGTAATGCACATAAAATGGCCACAAACTCGAAACAAAGGGTTTCGATCGTGACTAACGACACTGCTTTATCATGCTGCGGCATCCACCTTTATAGTGACATGGTACCTATTAGATATACTGTGGTAGTGATTACTTAACCTATACGAAAGGTAGTATCATTAACACTATTTGGAGCATCATAGTTCGCAATAAGCGATTTTCAAGACAAATCGATTTTTACCGACGAATATTTTAAATGTAGGTAAATGTGACGTACCTACGTACGTCACATGCATTTAATAATATCGTAAGCTATAATAAAATATGAATATGGAACAGAAAGATAAATTATTCCTTTTTTGTATCCTTTTTTTCATAATCTACGAAAATGTCATGATATCGAAGCAGATGATTTTGTCCATCACTAGTTTTAAAAATTAAAGGATATAGGACGTAATCCTTTTTCTAAATGTCATAAATTGTTTCATTTATATGTAGCTGAGTAATATATAGGTACGTTTTTAGGTTATATTGTATTGGGCATTGACCTCTATAATAAGTAACTAGCTGACCCCGCGGACTTCGTACCGCCTTAAACCTCACGGAGCCCGAGACCAACGAATGCAAAACCGTGGAAATCGGCTCGTGCGTTCTGGAGTTATAGCGTCAGGGAGGAAAACCCGACTTATTTTTATATAGTTAGTGCCTAACAGAATATGTCAAAATATATGGAGCAAATTGACATTAGAAAATACGTTCCAATATGCTAATATATACATATATAGATATTAAACATCCATGGCTCGAGTACAAACGTTCATGCTCAACACACAAAGTTTGCCCCTAGCGGGATTCGAACCCGCGCCCTTCGGAACAGATGGCGGGTCACTACCAACTGAGCCAATCCGGTCGTAAAAATCAAAATCTCTCCTGCTTACTATACGTTCGGTAAAAATCTCCTAAAGGTGCCCATCGTCGTATTAACAGCGAAGTTGTCAGTCACCGGCCTTCGAAAGTGACCCTATGTTTGTTGCAGTCACCTGGCCGGCGCGACAGCCTCCAATGTACGTACCTACCTACCTACTCAGTGGAATGGAAATACAAAACGAAGTTCGACCATCGAAATTGAAGGACCTTCCAAGTACGGTGATGCACTGGGTCAATGGAGAAAACTAGTGTAAATGTAAGATGCAAACTATGTAAAGAACCTTTTTTCATCGTATGCCCAATTTTTATTTCAATATTTATTTTACACCAAATTTATTATGCTTCATTACTGCTATAAAATATAGCAGTAATGAAGCGTATAAAAAAGGCATGTGCATTTTGGGCAGTAAAAAAAATATTGCCTCGTATTTTAAGTGAAACTACACTATAGAGCGCTACAAAAAAGTAATTAAATCCAATATCAATTTAAATTAGTGTAGGGTAAATATATATTGCCGAAGTTATGTAAGTACCAAGTACGTAACTGAGGGTCGTATTATGTATTCGTAAATTAAAAAATACGTTAACATATAATATAGGTGAAAAACTTAAGTAAGTCACCTGTTGTGTGTAGTTGTGTTCCAAAATTATATGAAAATTCGACGAAAATTCAAATATGGAACGTCAACTTTCGTACACAGACAGGTTACTACTACACACAACAGGTGACTTACTTAAGTTTTTCACCTATACCTTCCTTTCACGCTGCTGAATAAGTCTGAAGTACCTTATACGTATATGTACACGAAAATTATACCTAGTCATATATTTATAAAAAAATTACGGGCCCAGATTGTACTTAGATTTGTATCCGTGTGTAGATTTTGGTGTGAATTTTCAGAAAACAATCCAATGTAAGTACTTAGTTACATTTTTCCGATTGTTTTCTGAAAAATCACACCAAAATCTATCAAATAAGCCTAGCTGCATTGTAATCGAGATTATTCTTTGTAATGCCTTTCCCCGAGAGGGTACAGACCAGCGGGCGCGGCAAGGGCGCCCCCGTGCCCTCCAGACAGACAGACGGTGCATGCCCTGCAGCCTGCAACGCCTGCGCCGCGCCGTGATGCCGCATTTTACTAACAACGCATATTACAAGCGGAAAACTTCTAATGGACTCGAGATTTTGGCACATTGCGATGCAAGTTATTGAAACTTTAGGTATCTACGAGTATTTACTGAATGTAAGTGAGACTTATTGATTGAGCGACCGAAGCGTCTCATAAATGCTGTTGTATGTGCGAATATCCGGACATACAACAGTCATGAAGAATATGGATGACGACAACTTTTTTTTCTTAGTCTATCAGGAAGATTATTGAAAAGTATTGGACACGTATTTTTTCTTTTTTCACGTAATTAAACTTATACGGAGATATATTGAGTTGAAATGTCGCGTGACATCACGGTTAGGTACGATTTAGGTAAACTAAACGGTGACGTAGTTAGCCCCCATTCTCCAACTTTAATGCGTTTTATCTTAGTCATTCTTTGTTAATTTGATAAAACAAAAAATACGTGTCTAATATTTTTTTATTACCTGACTGACGGACTAATTAGAATTTCGATTTCTTCACCCTGTCGTCATCCCTATTTGTAGAAATACATGCGGAATATGAGATTTAGTTTCTTATATTATGGTGATCTGGGGACACTAATGTTTTACGCGGTCCAGTAATATGCGTTTTCCGGGATAAAAAGTATAACCTTTTGTTGTATTTTGCAGGAAATATTTAAATAATAATGCACGGATAATCCATTACTCGTTTAATTCCGACAGCAAACTGTCAACTCGAAATGCAAACTTCGTACATATACCACAATTCCTCCCCATTAAGTACAAAAATAATCCAAAAAAACTTCCCTAACATCACCATAAAACACGTAGAAAACAAACTAAACTCTATTCACCCTCTACTAAGGGAAATAGCAGAACCCAATACAACCAAAGAGTCCTCGGTCCTGACTCCAGGACACGAATAACGCCGCAGATAGGCAAAAGCAGAATCTGAAAAGCCAAGAAGGCAATCACAATAATAAAAGCCAAGACAGGCAAGAATCCATTTAAAACCAAGATAGGTACATAGACCGGCCCGTGGTTACGGGCCGCGAAAGCAGCCGGTGAAAGGGTAAACACCCGAACACCATCCCAGCTCTCCACAGGGAGCTTGAGAAGACATACGAAGCGAAGCTAAACTCTATAATTGGGGTTACTGTTTCTGGTGGATCTCACCGGGTAGCGGGTAGCTGGAGCCGCGTCGGCCTGCGCCGGCGCGGGCGCCTCCGAGGAGGGCGGCGCCTCCTCGTGCGGGAGCGCCTGAGACGAGTCTTCACACAGCTCGGTTCCTCCTCCCTCCAATCCCTCCATTCTTCGAGGAGAAACAAAAGACGAAGCGCAACTCGTGAAAGAACAAATCGAAGAAGTTAGAGAGATGTGGAGATCGTCCGTGTTCAATTGTGGTTCTTCACCAGCGGAAACAGCTTGCAAGGCAGGGTAAACGCCATCGTAAGGCTCCTCGAGAACGTTCCCGGGAGGCAACTGCCATTATTTTTGGTATTAAGAAATTCCATTACTATTTATATGGAAGGTCGGTACCGTTCATCTTACGGACTGACCATAAGCCTCTCGTGTCCATTTTTGGCAATAAAAAGCGAAGTCCTGAAATGGCGGCAAACAGACTGCAACGTTACGATATTTATGTCAGCTTATAACTATAAAATAGAATATATAAAATGCGAAAGTAACGTTGCACATTATTTGTCTAGGGCCACCATGGACGAATCACTCCAGAACAGCAGTCCTGAGGACGATTTAATAGACCGGGCTACTTATATAAACTTTATATCTGATTCACTGAGCCCGGTTACCGTGAAGGACATCTGTTCAGAGACAAATAAAGATAGCGTTCTCTTGAAAGTGAAGTCGTTCATGGAAAAAGGCTGGCCACGGAAAATGTCAGATGAAGAAGTGAAACCCTATTTTTATTGCCGTACGGAGTTCGCCAAAATGTTGTATTTTGCAGGAAATATTTAAATAATAATGCACGGATGCCATTACTCGTTTAACGCATTCACTGCCACCGATGCATATATGCGTTTTGCTGACTTTCCCGCAGTGCCTTGAACGCACATGTGCATTGCAATGTTCCCTTAATGACAGATGTGGGACCTGGCGGAAGTTCGTAAAACGAAGTGGCAGTGAATGCGTTAATTCCGACAGCAAACTGTCAACTCAAAATGCAAACTTCTTACATATACCACACCTTTGTTCCTTCTCTGGTACTCAAACTATCTCCGTACCAAATACATCTCAATCGACCCAGCGGTTTAAGGGTGAAGAGGTAACAGACAGACAATTCACTTTCGTATTTATACATTAGTACGTATGGATTATAGGTTAAGATTGACTAATTAAATAGTCAACATATTACAAAGCTACCTAAAAAGTAATAGGTATTTTAATGAAAAACTAAAAACAAAGTTCATAACTGAAAGAAGAACTGAGTAAAAAGAGCCTCTTCAATCGTACGCGGTGCACGAAACTGCTGTTGCAATTTCGACAAAGGGATACCTACCTATGCGTGTCTTCACGTTCATTCGAGACTGCATACGTATTAGAGAATAGTATAGTTACTAATTTGATGAATATCTATGAATTTGTCATATGGCGCCGTCCGAAAATTTCATTTATCCATACTAATATTACAAATGCAAAAGTAACTCTGTCTGTCTGAAAGGACATAGGCTTCATTTTAACCAGAAAAATGCATAGTTCCCACGGAAACACGATAACAGAATTCCACGCAGGCGAAGTCGCAGGCAGAAGCTAGTTACAAATATTTCAACAAAGTTCCACGGAGGGCCACGATTCAAATTGTTCGGAGCGAATACTTTGTGATGCGGCATTCCTCAAATTGATGTCAACGCCTCTTATGAACTCTGGCTTTACGAATTTAAATCACAATAAGCAACATCACTTTTGTATGCGCTCGCGCACAATACCTATTCAGATTTATTATATCGGTAATCGGCTGTCTGCCGGTCGCTCACCCTTCACTTCGCTGCGCCGAATTTACAATAAGAGGTTGTATGAACATATATAAGTATTTCTACGAGTACGTAGATAGAATATCTTTCTTCTATATGAAAAGATGAATGTGATGACACTTTTATGTCCATGTGCATGAAATTGATGTTACAAGTAAGTACTTAAATAATTTATGTTCATACTAGCTGCCTGCGACTTCGCCCGCATGGAATTCGGTTATCGCGTTCCCACTGGAACTATGTGCGTTTTTCCGGGATAAGAAGTAGCCTATGTCCTTTCCCGGGACCCCAACTATCTCCATGCCAAATTTGATCTCAATCGGTCCAGCGGTTGAATCGTGAAGAGGTCAGACAGACAAACAGACAGAGTTATACTTTTGCATTTATAATATTAAGTATGGATAGTATGGATGGATAGTATATATAGTATAGTATGGATTTCTGTAAGTATTTCTACGAGTACGTAGATAGAATATCTTTATTCTGTATGAAAAGCTGAATATGATGACATTTTATGTCTATGTGCATGAAATCGATGTCACAAGTACTTAAATAATTTATGTTCATATGTTGCAAATAATCTGCTGTTATACGGTATCCTCGGTAAGTATCTGTTAATATCAGGTAGTATTACCATTAATACTTCGGGGCAGTGATTTTAGTATTTTTTAATTTATTTATTATAACCTGATCGTATAGTTTTTTTAATTATAATGCACATATACCTGTAAGTAAAACCATGTAGCATCAATCACGGCCTAGAATATTAATCGGTAAGTTTAGTAGGTCATAATGATCTTATCGCTTACTTGCTTTGAATATATATATTTTTTTATTTAATAAGAAAGGTACCCTTCTTACTTCCATTTATTTAAAGGTTTAAAAGTTTGATAAATTTGAGAAAACAAGCAGTAAACATTATTTATATTACGTATAATTCTCACTCATACATAAAATACGTAGGATGTATTTTTATCGTTACTTTAAGAAATAACTAAAATGAGGATACATCACGCAATCATGCAGGTTACAGCTTCTGCATTTTTTTATCGATATAACCAAGGGAAAGTTGCGTTGAGAATAGTAATTGCTCCATACTTGTGATTTTATCGTAAGGAGCCATTTGAATAAGCTCGTTCAGGGCCCGCTGTTCAGCTACAATCATATCCTGGATCTTGGCCTGCAGTTCAACGTGTTTTTCCAATACTTCTGTAGTTTCGGCTTCCCTTAATTTGTCATCCAGATCTTGCAAGACGTGACGTTGTTCAGACTTTACTTGTTTCTTGAGGCCATCTAACTTCTCGTCTAACAATTCATCGATCAACTGCAAGCCAGCAAACTTAGTGTTTGATCGCATTTGGATAGGCTCAGGTCCATCTCCTGTAAGAAATTAACTTTGTTGCAGGTTTTGGTCACATTGTTAAGCTCACACTGTTATGTAAATAAGTAAGATTTTCAATACACTCAATCGCAATGACTCACTTTTTATGGAAAATCCTATACAAAGTGACCCGATTTCATTGCGCTTGTGTGTAGTTATGGCCCTGGTCTACAGTTAATCTACCTACATGCATACCAAACTTTAATAAATTAAGTAAATATTCTGTGTTTTATCGCGAAAGCTTAAGTAATACACAAATTAATTTTCACCTCAGCAGCTCGAACAAGTAGACTTTGCTGTCAGAAATCAGTGAGCAAAATCGTGTTTGTTTCACTCAGTGAGACAAAGTACTTTTTTAATTTGTTTTTTTTTTTAAATCCATTGATCCCATCAGACAATCCCATCAGGCAAGGCAAAGGCCTAAGCCATGCAGCCACAGTGAAATCGTTCCCGCGCTTTTTTATTTTTTTTATTTGATAACTGCGAATGGTCATTTCATACTGCGGCATCTAACCAGTAACCACTTCTAATAACAATAATTCAAACTATCTCGATTTTATCAGCTCTCTTCTTTTCATTTCTTTAACAAAAGAGGTAGAATTATATTAGGCAAGTCGTAGTGCGAATCTATTTTCGTAGAAAAAAAAAACTGAACAAGAATCGTTCGGATACGCGCAACGCATCAGTACCGCCGTATATTTTTAGGCATTAAAATTATACGTTGATTTTACCTTCTAAAAATCTTGCAAATTTTAAAATGACTTATATTTCATATAATTATGTTATTTTTAGTCAATTTAAACTAAAGTTTTAGTTTAGAGTAAACTAATAGTTTTCAAATGTTACCGAATAAATTCGAAATTTATCATTGTACTAGTTTCCGAACATACGTTTAGAAAATTGCCGCCATTCTTTCATGTCAAATCATGTCTTTCTTCTTAATTTTCGATAACTAACTTTAAAGTAATTCTTTTAAAACATGAAATTTAAGTAATAATAAAAGTGAAAGGAGTGAAGAAGAAATGTTATTTCATATTTTTCGTGATGTAAGTAAGTATTCTTTGCAAGTACCTTTAATGTGTTCTCGCTACTGAGGTGAAAAATTGTATGTGCTACTCGAGAGCAATTTATTTTACTTCTCGTGCCTTTGAGTCCTTCGCTAAGCTCGAGATTCTAAATTAGAATCACTCGCTAGACGCTCGTGATTCAACTATAGAATCTTTCGCTAGCTCAGGACTCAAACATGGCACTCGAAGCAAAAAACAATTTTGCTCTCTTGTTGCACAAATAACTATTGCACTTTATTAGATAACTGTAACTCCTTAATGTTTGTGGCTTTTATACCACGATACACAGTTTTTATAATAATTATTCTTCATCATCGTCAGCGCATTCTCGCCCACTGTAGGGCATACGCCTCTCCAGATTCTCTCCTATTACTGGCCCGGTAAGTTTTTGCCAAAGAGGTTCTCTGGCATGATAATTTTTACTATTTATTTTTTAGTTTATAATCATTTACAGCATCAAAATCACATCACGAAAATGTAGCAACGTGTTGATTGATGAGAATTAATTAAATTGCAATACTTACGGAGTATTTGCTCCTTGCATCTGCCGCATCGTGAGCCGTACGACTCAACGTTCTTATCTAAAACACTTAATTTCCATTGTAGTTCGAGAATATTAGTAAGAATCTGATGTGATATAAGACCCGCATCCATGCTCATAGTTACATTAAAAATATACAATTCGTCTTGCAACACCAAAATGTCGAACATAGTTCTACCAAACGCCGCCAGTGCGCGATCTTTGAGACCTCTCTTAACGTTCTGAATGTCAGTTTCATATTTTGATTTGTAGTCTGTTAACTCCACATCAACTGTATTATTATATTCATGGATGAATTTATCAAGTTTCTCGCTTATATAATTTTTCAGGTCAGTCATTGAAATACACATGTATCTGTTTTGTTTACCATTTCGTGTCTGCAGTTTAAAGCCTGAAAATGTGTAATACAGGTAACTAATACGTTTAGATCTAAACAAAACAAGCTGGAAGAAAAAAATATTTTGTCAGACTCAAATCAAAAATCAAGGCTTTTGAACTAAACATTTGTTTTTATCTGCGGATGGCGATTAGTTGCTTGTCATCATTCGTCATGTTGTTTTGGAAAAACCAGGTAGGCATAATTCCAAGTCAGCCAAGTTCATGTTACTGAATAACAATCTCAAAAAATAGTATATCTAGGTGTCGTACTGAGCCTTTAATAGGTACCTTTATAATTCCGATACTGATCTCCTTTATAAAAGTCAGTAGTAGTCGCGTCCTGCTGACTGAGCGAGCATGCGCCCGAGGCAGCGTATACCGTATACCTAATATTTAGGTACAATATTAAAACGCCGAGGTACTTTAAAGTTTTACCAATTTCACCATTTGTACGGGAAATCCCATGTCATTCCGGTCAGTCGAATAGTGATGAAACAAGCAGCCTTAAATTAAAATGAAACTTACCTTTTGAATTTGCCTTTATCGGCTTCGGACGATCACTGCACCCACTTAACTCGCAAAGACGCGAGTATCGATCGTACTTTTCCAGAGTCATATTGATTTCTTGCTGAATAGTTTCGAACTTAACCTCATACATAGAGGTTTTATTCAAAGCAAGGCTTAATGCCCGCACAGCTGGCTCCAGCTGCTTACGACTCAGTGCAACCATTTTGAGAATCCGTTCTAACTGAAGTGGTCTATATTCGATCGATTTTATGAAGTTTTCCAAATCATTCCGGTATACATGTTGCATATCTGCGTATTTCTTGACGGACGATTCTACTTGATCAGCTATTTTTGAGCATTGCATTATACCGTCGATAGTGGCTTGAATGTCGTGCTCGCTAAACTGACTTATGCCAGGGGGGCAATTCCGTTCAATTGAGTGACGCATATCAGTGCTTGGGTTTTCTGAAAAAAAAAGTTAATTATTATTATACCTGCTGCAAAAACTTTATTCGCCACGAGCGCATTGTATTGAAAACTGAGCAAAGGCAGGGGGTGAAGGCTGCCAAGTGAAATACACCATTTTTCACCTCCCTACACCAGCGGGAAAACTTTCGTGCCTGACAAAACGTGAAATTTTTAAAATTCTAAGAAAAAGTTCGCTTCAACCTGTGGCGTACCTACTCGCCGTCCGATACTTTCCACGCTAGAGGATAATAGTAGATTGTGTGAGTAGGAAGCAAAATGTTATATTTTACCGCCGGCGAAGGATTGAATCCAGAGCGACGCGAAAGATTCCAGAATAGAATCCCGAGCGGAGCGAGGGATTATAACGTGGAATCTTGAGCTAGCAAGGGATTCAAGCTATGTCACCCAAGGTTTAAATAATTTTGCTACCGTGTTGCACACTCACAACTGCACACGCACAAACCAGTAGCATGGAACAAAATCTTACTTTGCTCCCTAGAGAGCAAAATCTTACTTTGCTCCTTGTTTGCGGGGCAGAAATGGAGAGGGTGTAAAATCGCATTTCGCTCTATCTAAACGGGGAACAAAGTACTCCTTTTCGAATAGGAGGAGTGAAAAACGACCTTTTTGCGCAGAAATCGATCTTCCTATACGTGATGCTATATTTACCGAAGTGAACTATTTCCAGTGAATAAGCAAATGTACTTACGTCGCTTGATAGTTCTCACATTATACCTACTCGTATAGTTGCCGGTGAAATTTCTGGCACAGAGGCATTCCATCTTAGGCCTCAGGGTAGGCAACGCATTCGAGATCTTATGGTTTTTTAATGGGGGGTCATAGGATTTCGGTGTCCATGGGCCGCAGTGATCACTTACCATCAGGTGGGCTGTACGCTCGTTTGCCTATAGCATTGGTATAAAAAATTAGTAATTAATTTATTAGTTACCCACCCGTAAAATGTGTGAATGAATCGTCATCTCCATCGAACTCGAAGTAAGGTACAGTAGTGTAGTAAGACTGGGCTGTCACGGCTACTAAGCAGAATGAGACTACGCAAAACACACGCATGTTTACATCTACACAATAAACGGTTCAATAAAATATAGGATAGGTGACACCCCATCTTATATATTTAACTTATCAATGGAATGTATTTAGGTATGTATGCATTTTATGGAATATATTTTATTGTGTAAAGGAAATCTTTGCATTCCAAGTTTAATATAATATGCTACCTACCATTTGTAATTTGCAATGATAACTTTTGTCGGTAAATGTTTCTGCATATTTGTAATTATTCACTCTTTGCCTATAAAATTTTGCCCCAAGCAAGATAGTTTTTGATATATAGTCAATTTATTCACTTTGGATCGAATAATATCATAATTTATGAACTGGGGCTCTATTCAAAACGGTACATAAAGATATGGAACTCTTATTTAGTGATATTGGGTCAAGCAAAACGTTGTGACGATATTTTACCCACATAAAAAAGTACTTATGGCCCATTGACGGTGTGGTGTGAGCAATATTTACTTGAATCCCATACATTTATTTTACTAACTCGAAAAAAAAAACCTAAAAAACATGCTTTAGAATCGATAACTGGTTCTGTGGGTAAAATATCATCATAACGTTTTGCTTGAATTGGGAGTGTATCACTGGCAGGATAGTTAACACTTATATAGTTACTATTCGCTAAATAGAAAAAAAAACATTTCTATAAAGGACGCTCCATATCCCAATGTACCGTTTCGAATAGGTCCACGTAATTAAGAAAAAATATGAAAGAATAGATTGTTGGTGTAACGTAACATCAACATTACCTACTACTAGTAGTAGTACTAGTAGTAGCAACATAACAAACTTATTCTTTCATAAATTAATGTCCCTCAAACTCATTTACGCCCGGTTCCTATATCCAAACAACGCCTCGTTTTGCCTACGGACGGTTAAAATTTGACAGATTCTCTATGGAACAAATGTCAAAATCAACCGTCCGTAGGCAAAACGAGGCGTTTCGTGGATATAGGAACCGGGCCTTAGTCGTATTCCTAATAAAGTAATAATTAATAGTAGGTAGGTAGGAACTTTCATGCTTTTCTACAGTTGACGAGCGCTAACTCCCACGTGAACTTTATGCAGATGACCTTGCGATGTAGCTTCACGTAAACCGAACGTTCTTCAAATGCATTATAAAGGCGGTCGATAGTTGGGCAAGGTGAAGAGGTCCTTGCAGCTGCAAGGTCACTACGGTGTCTGGAGGGCGCGCGGCGCGGCGCAGACGTCCCACCATCACCGCATTAATCCTCGTCACCGAGACACCTCAATAATATTAATTACTACTAGTCATCAGCGTTCCCAAAATTAGAATAAATGGCGAGAGTTGAATCGGATTAATTGCGTTGTTTTTTACCCGACTGCGCACCGCAAACGAGGGTTATGTGTTTAGGTACCTGTCTATGTGTTTGTATGTATGTTTGTTCCTTGGTGGCACTCTAGAAATCAAACGCGTGAGTCGATTTTAATGAATCATACGTCAATCTATTCGTCTTAATCCCGCAATAGTCACTGGAGACATGCCGATAATAATAAAAAATGGCGGCCACCAGACGTCATATTGTAAAAGTCACCCACCTATATCATGTGGGGTATCGTTGAATAGGTATTTATATATTATTAGGTTTCTTTGACCATTTTTCAGTTAAAATAACCCTTTAGGTTTTACAACGATTTAAAGTTGGCTAATCAACAATTTTCGCTTAAATACCCAAATCTGCACTTATAACGTAAACTAAAAAGTGTAAAATAAAGTTAATTAAAGAAACAAAAAACCCGACTGCTTCAAAAACTAAAAAAATACGAAAACAAGCCTAGTTAGAAGCCGCTAAAAACGTAGCGCCTAACGATTTGTACAGTTCGGGACGGTACCCATTCAAAATGTAGATAGGCAAAAATCTTTAATAATGGGCCCCGACTGTAGAAATAGTTAGGCGCTACGTTCTTAGCGGCTTCTAACTTGGCTTGTTTTCGTATTTTTTAGTTTTTGACGCAGTCGGGGTTTTTTTTAAATTAGTCTCACAGTAAGTGCCTCTAAATAAAGAGATATTTTTTTGATTTATTAAAGAAATAAAGTGGTGGGGTTGTGTTGGTGCACACGGCCATGCGACCCATACCGCTCGCGATGTTAGCTTATGTAAGGCCATAACTTTGAGTATGAGCTAAATAATAATTTGAATTTGAATGTATGCATGTGAACACTTTATTGTACAAAAACCGGCCAAGTGCGGGTCGGGCCACGCGCAATGTATAGGGCTCCGAAGTTGACTTTCTAAGACTGCATCTTAGCTAGGCTGCGGTATGACGTGCCCGCCCGACGACGCCCCTGCCTCTCAGTATGTACCTATAATGAAATTTTACTTTTTCTTGCAGTTGGTCGACTATGACCCGGAAACTTGTATAGCCTTCTTTGCTGTGATAGTTTTCATTTCAACTGCGTTATATATGCCACCATTGCACCATGAATTTTTTCAGCTATCTGAAAACCACCATTTAGCTGGTAGGGGGGACTGGGGGGGGGGGGCACTTGACTCTACCAAAAAATGGCACTTTAATGCTTAATATTCCACTTAAAATGGTTTTGACAAATCCACAATGTTTTTTCAAGACCTATTCAACGACACCCCACACCGTGGGGTTACGCAAGAAAAAAAAAAACATCCCCACTTTACGAGTAGGGGAGGTACCCTAAAAAAATATTTCAAAATTTTATTGTACCACTTTGTCGGCGTAACTAATATATATATTCATGCCAAATTACAGCTTTCTAGAACTAAGCATCTCCGAGCAATAGTGCGGACAGACGGACGGACGGACGGACATGGCGAAACTATAAGGGTTCCTTGTGGACTTCGGAACCCTACAAAACTGGCCAAGAAGCGAGTTAAACTCGTGTGAAGAGGGCTCCGACCCTTGATTATCTATATATATAAAACAAGAAACTCTTTTATATGATAGATTTCAAATACCATGGACTTCTCAATAATTTTCCTGTAATTTATAGGTCAATAACCAATACCCAATATCCTCCGCATTTTTTTAATTTTAGGTCCAGTAGTTTCGGAGTTAAGGGGGGGGGGGGCAATGTTCGCCTATTTCCTTAAATAACTCGAAAAGTATTGACCAAAAAGAAATAAATAAAATATATTTGAGACCCTCATAAGAAGTACTTTCATTTGATATGTCACACAATATAGTTAAAAAAACTTCATTAATATTTTTTCAAATTTGGCCTCCAAAAATAGGGTCTATGTTTAAAATTCATTGTTTCGTTACACGTCCGTTTTTGGGTCACAAACTTATATATACGTACCTAATTTCAACTTAATCGGTCCAGTAGTTTCGGAGAAAATCGACTGTGACAGACGGACGGACAGACACACGAGTGATCCTATAAGGGTCCGTTTTTACCTCTTGAGGTTCGTAACCCTAAAAATTAAAACATATCACGTGAGAGATAGGAAAAATCGGTAAAAAGGCGAACGTATCCCTTCGAGGGATTTCTTCCAGTTACCCATATAATAAATGAGTCGAGACAAAGTCGACAAAGAACTCGAGATTCTGCACTTATCTTTATTAGAGTTCTGCACCCAAAGGGTAAAACGGGACCCTATTACTAAGACTCCGCTGTCCGTCCGCCTGTCTGTCCGTCTGTCACCAGGCTGTATCACATGAACCGTGATAGTTAGACAGTTGGAATTTTCACATACGATGTTTCTGATGCCGCTATAACAACAAATACTAAAAACAATATAAAATAAATATTTAATGGGGCTCCCATGCAACAAAATATTTTTTTGCCTTTTTTAAAAGATAATGGTACGGAACCCTTCGTGCGCGAGTCCGACTCGCACTTGGCCGGTTTTTTATGCTTACCTACAGTGCTTACACGCACATATTTACACCTATATATACTTCAAAATTAGCTGTTAAAGCTACAATAGCCGATGTAAATTCGGAATAAGCTCAAGGGTGGGGAGGGTTGGTTAGGGGAGGGAGTAGGGGTAAGGGGTGGCCGCCGGCGATGATAAGGCACGCCGGGGCAGACGGCGGCGTTCAAGGTGAAGGGCAGCGGAAGCAATGACGCCCCTTGTCGCTAACCAGGCACCTTTCAGGGTTTTCCTAAACGCTTTCTACTAGCCGGAATAGTATAGTTTCAGCATGATTATTGTAAGACTTCTTTTCTCAAAATAAACTTCACAGTCACTAAGACTCCTACCGCGTCTGGCTGTCTGTTCGCGATAACCTCAGTGATAGCTAGCAGCCCCTCCTATTGCTGTGCCCACCAGGGTCCACATTGATCCTTATACAATGTTTATACCTAACAACTGTAACACATGTGGTATGCAATAAACGATTGAGTATTGAGTTTTGAACTTAATGGATTTTTATACGGTTTTCACCAATATATCGACAGAGCGTTTCATGAGGAAGATTTAGGTGTAAGCCGTATCTAACCATGTACGGATATACGGGGTCAAGCAAAACGTTGTGACGATATTTTACCCACAGAATCAGATATCGATTCTTAGCATGTTTTTTAGGTTTTAATTTTTTTCATGTTGGTAAAAAACAATTTAGTGTGGGATTCAGGTGGATTCAGGTATCGCTCACACAATCAATCCCATACTGGGCCATACAAAATTCTATATCGTCACATTTTGCTTGAACCTATATATCTGAACATTTTTGAATTAACCACTGTGCTTTTCGGTGAAGGAAAACATCGTGAGGAAACCTGCACACATCTGCGAAGTAATTCAAAGATAATGTGTGTGAAGTCCCCAATCCGCACTGGGCCCGCGTGGGGACTATAGCCCAAACCCTCTCATGATGAGGGGAGGCCTGTGCCCAGCAGTGGGACGCAAATAGGCTGTAGTAGTATATCTGAACATGCTGCACTCTGATGTCTTGACATTAAGATCGTATTCAGATATTTATGATCACCTAGTTTGCTTTATATCTTGATGGTGACTGTATACGAGAACATTTTTAATACAGTTGCTCAAAAAGTAAACATTTCGATACCTGTTTAACGTGCCAAAAGTTTGTCATTTCCGAACGAGCGCTTTTTGTTTTTCGACAGCTAGTGACTCACATAGCTAGTTAGCTAGTAGTGAGCGTGCCTAAAGTTGTTTTTTACGAACTAGTGCGTAAAGTTTTTTGAGCTTCATCCTGTTCGTTTTTTTTTTTGCAAATGTATTAAAAAATGTCGTTTGATACACGTGCGAAATAGTCATTTTCACTCGTCCCTTACTGTTTCGCTCTTGTCAACATAACTAGGGACTCGTGATAAAATGACGACCTTTTGGCACTTGCATCAAAATGTACTATTGTAGGTAGGAATGCCAATTTTCTCATATAGTGAAGTTATATCTCATGGTCTTGGTAAAATCAAGTGGTATAATGGGGAAAGTTGTTTTGAAGACGCCCTTTCCGTTCTTAGATAGGAAAAAAACAGGTAGTAGTGTTCAATCGGTCCGCATACTATACATATATGTAGATGATTATAGTTATAGAAGTATTGAAAACTTGGTTAGACCCGTGGAAAACCCGTCCCGTGGAAATATCGGGATAAAAAGTAGAAGTTACTCCCAGGGTCTCAAACTATCTCCATACCAAACTCCATCCAAATCGGTCCACTCGTTGCGACGTGAATGAAGGACAAACCAACACACTTTCACATTTATAATATGCATTAGTATGGATACGGATTCTATCATCACAGTATAATATGGTAGCAACTTAATACGAGTAGGTATTACGGGGTAATCAACTTATGTATGCTCGTAAGAACTTGCACGACTTTAAGCATAACAGTGATGTTCACAATTTTAACACTAGGAATAAGGATAAACTTTTTGTTACTGGTTACCGTCTTCGTAAAGTGAGCTCTTCGTTTGTTGGGAACTGTATACCATTTTATAACAAATTGCCTTCTGATGTTGCTAATATGCCATTTAAAAAGTTCAAGTCGTTCATTAAGTGCCGCCTTTTAAAGAAGGCATATTATTCGGTGAATGACTTTTTAGATGATAAGAATCCTTTTAAGCCAACTGTTTAGGTTATTATTATTGACTAGTAACATGATATGTGTCTCGCTGGGCAAATATTAACTCTTTTTTTTTTTTTCTTTCACTACCAAATTTGTCCAGCAGCTGGAGCATGTCATGCTCGCTTTAAGGTCCTTGCTTACAGCGGCGTCGTTGATCGGGTCGCCACCTTCCCTAAGAAATGGTTGAGGGAGGCGATGGCTGAGATACGCGTCACGCTCGTGAACGGGTGCTGTCTGTGGGGTCCGGTCTGTTCATGCTTGCAAGGACGTTTAAAAATAATCATTAGCTTTAAATATATTACTAAGTCAAACATTTTAAGCGAGAGACCTCATCATGTTCTTATTGACATGTATTAATGAACTCTTTTATACATGATGTATTTCATTATTTATTGACATTTTGAGACTGTCGACATCTATGGAATTTATATTTATTTGACAATGGAGGCCATCTCCATAATATATTTTTTTTTCTGGACCCTTGGAGACTATACATCTCTAAGATCTTAGATTTAAGTTTAAGTTAGGGACTATACATCCCTTCAATGTAATTGTAGTACGTACCGATATGTATATTTTATACATGTAATGTAAATGTTATAACTATGTGTAAATTTTGAAAAAAGGCCTTCTGCTTGAGTTTGTTGCGGCGCTTCTTCTCAAGCAATGGGTCTAGGAAGCGCTAGTAAATTCTTTTCTGACGTCTAAAAGTGCCCCTATGTGGCCAATTTGCTGAATAAATGATTGAATTTTGAATTTTTTGGAAACATTCTCGTCCTAAGTAGCCGTGGTCGTGGGACGTGGCATAAAAGGGTTGCTATGACAGAATACCTTCTAAAAACTCTTTCCATTGTCTTGATTCCGTGTTGGCGTGAAAGGAGAGCTGTATCGTTTCAGGTTTCCCGCCGTAAATGCCCGGGTTCGTTCGAGCAGCCATTACGTGACGTCACGCCGACACGTGTAAGGGGCTTAGTGTCTACTGTCTAGTGTCTAGTCTACTACTACAGCCTATTTGCGTCCCACTGCTGGGCACAGGCCTCCTCTCATCACGAGAGGGTTTGGGCTATAGTCCCCACGCGGGCCCAGCCCAGTGCGGATTGGGGACGTCCTCATAAACTATTCGTTTTTTGGCAACATCGTTCAGGACTTGGTTAACAATAAATCTATACAAATCCATACTAATATTATCCATGCTAATATTATAAATGTGAGAGTGTGTTTGTTTGTCCTTCCTTCACGTCGCAACGAGTGGACCGATTTGGATGAACTTTGGTATGGAGATAGTTCGTACTTTTCATCCGGATATTTCATCGGGGACGGGTTTTCTGCGGGTCAAACGAGGTTTTTCAATACTTCTGTACCTAACTATGACTAGCTACCTACATATGTATAGTATCATCGGCTACGCAAATTCTAAGTCTACGCGGGACGAAGCCGGACAAAGACGGATTTAGATGAGAATCGGTATGGAGTTAGTTGAAGTCCCGGGGAAGCGCAAAGACTACTTTTTATCCTGGGAAAACGAATAGAGTTCCCTCAGTATCGCAGTAACCGAATTCGACGAGGCCGCAGTAGCGAGCAAGCGCAGGTTTGCATTAATTTGAGCCGCTGCTGTACAAACCTTACCTATATAGAGTTTGAAGTCCCGGGGAAGCGCAAAGACTACTTTTTATCCTGGGAAAACGAATAGAGTTCCCTCAGTATCGCAGTAACCGAATTCGACGAGGCCGCAGTAGCGAGCAAGCGCAGGTTTGCATTAATTTGAGCCGCTGCTGTACAAACCTTACCTACATAGAGTATCCCTATATCCTTATCCATGCTATGGCCAGTCGAAAACTATAAATTTTCTCGAAAAATACATAAAAAATCTATGGATTCAGTTTTAAAAGTTTCAAAAGTTAATTTCAATTTCAGCCACTTTCTGAGTGTAGGTATAAATCGTTATTGGAGGTACCATTTTGTCGGGGCGGGGCACATTGCTCGCGGGACTGATTGCCGATGAGGCCAGAAAGTTCTGGAGTGGCGTCCGCGAACCGGGAGACGAGCTGTCGGTAGGCCTCCAACAAGATGGAGTGACGACCTTGTAAAGGTCGCGGGAATGCGGTGGACGCGAGTGGCACAGGACCGGTCTTAGTGGCGCGCCTTGGGGGAGGCCTATGTCCAGCAGAAATGATGATAATGATGATATAACGCATTGACTCGTTACTATGCAATAAAGTATGTGATGTAGGTACTTATAATGTACGGGCGGCACGTGGATCATAAAAAATATTGTCTGTGTTATTTATTACTACTTACAACGTTCGCAATTCGCGCAGTGTAGATATTTACTGGCTCGAACTTTATCTTAACTAGCTTTTGCCTACGGCTTTGTTTGCATAAATAAAATACGTGTCTTCGCCAGCTTAAGCGAGAGGATTGGTACAAAAAAATGCAAGACTAATAAATACATGGTTGTGTAAATAATGTTATCGCCTAAAGTTCCTAGCGTCGAATAAACTCAGGGCCTATATTCGAAGTCTTAAAATAGGGATAACTATTTAAGACTTCGAATAAAGCCCCAGTGTCAAACCCATGACATGAGTGCGTAATGTGTCAATGCATAACAGGATTCGGCCGTAATCCCTATATAATCAGCGGGAGCCGGAGCGGGCGCGACCCGACGCGACCCCACGCCGCGCTCTTCGTCCTATTTTCTACCGGCAGATTGCGGTAATCGCGGGCAGACGACGCGCCAACCGTTAGTTACGGCCGCTCCACTTTAAACCTCATCCATTTTAATTTAACAAAAGTGCCGGCCGATAGCGCGGAGGAAGGACTCATATCCGTCGGCTCCACTGAATCACTTGCTGGCCCTGGATCTCTATTTGGGAACGCTAAGTGATTGCTACATCCCTTGCTATAAGCACAGTATGTAGGTGATTACTTGATGGATACCTACTTATTGCTCCATTTTGCTTTTCGCACATCTTTAATAGATATACATACTGTAGTATCCTCTTTTAATTTCACTAAGCTTTGAAACAACTAGGTATTTGTATTGTAGACGCATAATACACCAAGTGCGACTGTTTTTATGGTTTTACACACCACGAATGGAAAAAATGGTACTGCTATAGAATCACTTGTATGGCTGTTTGTTTGGTAGGTAGGTATGTGTATGTAATTATATATGGATATATTGCATTTTGTATGCCGAATGTATTTATACAGTTTTTCGCGTAGTGGGTTTTTCGAAATTGAAAATTTGGGATGTCACTTGATGACTGCTTCATATTGTATATAGGTATCTAAGTACAACATAGTTTACAAAAAAGAAACTAAATCATCCTTGACGGTTTTATAGTATTTATCAGCCAGCCTATTATTATTTGAAAGGCCAGATAGACCATGAATTGTTTTATTTGGACTTATACCTTAAGACTTATAACTTAAGAGTTTCTTCGGTTTTGTGTGAAATATTCGAAAATAGAAAAGATGCCATACAAACTTGTAACAATTTAGACCTTCTACAGTAAAAAAAGATATGTATTTCCGTTACCAGGCAAAAAAGGTACAAAAAATTCTCTGAAAAAAAACATGCAAATTGTTATTTACCCCTTTATTCTGTGTAAGCGCTCGAAGCAGCCAAAACATAACGGACTGAACAACTTTATTTGTAAACAAGCCGTTCCAGACGAAACAACATTCAACAATGGACGGCTAACTGACAAGTACCCGAGTTGCTTGAGCTCTATAAAAATCGCAATAAGCTTCAAGTTGATATAAATAGCGTCTAGCATTGTACGTATATAAATTTCCATAATGCAATTCGTCTAGACTAGACGCAAGAGCCGAGTACGCCCGAAGCCCGAGGTGACCCGCGGCGCCTGCCGACGAGCGTCGGCAAACTTGCACAACCGTCTGTCTCGCTAACCTAACTTGTAATTCCAATTACATACCTATTAATCGTGACGTTTAGCAACGTGTGATTCGACTTCCATACTAATATTATAAATGCGAAGAATGCTGTCTGTCCGTCTCTTCAGGCTTAGAAGTGGACCGATTACGATGGGTATGAAGATAGTTAAGTACCTAGTTAGTCCCGGCCAGGGAAGGATATACAAATACATAGGCTCATTTATCTCGAACAACGCATAGTTCTCTCCCGCGGGAATGCGATAACCGAATGCCACGTCGGAGAAGTCGCGGGCAGCAGCTAGTAAAGAAATCTACTCAATCAATCAAGAAATCAATCATTTATTCAGCAAATTGGCCACATAGGGGCACTTTTACACGTCAGAATTGAATTTACCAGCGCTTCCTAGACCCATTGCTTGAGAAGAAGCGCCGCAAAAACTAAGCAGAAGGCCTTTTAAAAAAAAACACATGCACATATCACACCTCTCTTCTGTTAAATTTTGACAACGAAAACAAAAATGACACCGTATGACAGTGACGAATGGAATGTTGTCTATCAAAATATCATAAGTTAATTCGAAATGAGCATGCGAAAATAGAATGTGAAAAATTGAGCTAAATCCCCTCGTCTATACACAATAGTTACTTATTCGACAGTTTACGTTAATTATTTGAATTTTCCTCGAATTTTCAATTTTGAAAACAACTAAGTATAAGTAGTTGTTTTCAAAGTTGTTTTCTGACCTAAGGGTCAGACGAGGGGCTTTAACAAAGTTTTTAATTATACCAAAGCTTATACTTATTTACTAATATCAATTTACATATTCAGTGATTGCCTAATTACGTCCCATTGCTAGGCTCAGGTCTCCTTAGTTATAATTAATAGGCAATTACAATTAAAATACCTACCATTTTCACCATAAACTTGCGAGTCATATATTAAAATACCCATTATATCTTAAAGAATTAGTAGAGCTATAGTTAAGTTATTTATTACTTAAACTTAAATCAAACGTCGGCCCTTATATCTTACTAGCTTCTGCCCGCGACTTCGTCCGCGTGGAATTCGGTTATAGCGTTCCCGCGGGAATTGAGCGTTAAACTATAACAAATTATATACGAAAACCTTTCGCTTGAAACACTCTATCTATTAAAAAAACCGCATCAAAATTCGTTGCGTAGTTTTATCCTCCCTATATCCCTATGTATGATTAAATCTTAATCGGGGACATTGTCAGGGAGGGACAGAGAAAGCGACTTTGTTTTATACTATGTAGCAAATCTATAAACCTAATAAAAAATGAATCGCCGTGTGTTAGTATGGCTAAGGTTCTACAGTCTAGAACTAATGGAACTGTATTCGAGGTTTTAAATAGGGAAAGACACGTTCACAATCACTGCGCCCACGCGTCACGGCCCGCTAAGTTGAACTTTAAATCTAGCTTTAAGCAGCTACGCGTGTGCGCCTGCGCAGGGATTGTGAATGTCTCTTTCCCTATTTAAAACTTCGAATAGAGCCCCTGGACCGATTCGGCTGTTTTTTTTTTTTTTATTGCCTGTGATTCAGGGAACGTTTAGAAAGAAAAAAATCGGGGGAAATCTAATGGAACAGCTAAAAAAAGAAATATAACTTTATATTGGGATCACCTTCGGAGGATACGAAGTAGGCCAGGTCAGCTAGTGTGTAATAAACTACTCGTACATTACATAGGTACTTGTATTCCTAAGTTGACATTGACTGCGTCCAAAACTCCATACACAGACGTAGTCGTTAAAATTTGGGAATTCCAAGCCAGACAATGACGTGTAGAGGTCACTTAGAGTGTCACCGTGGCCGCTGCACGGCTGCACCGGCGCATGACGACCTTGCCTCCCAGACATTAACTTGGTTTGGATGTCCACAGATCGATCCACGAAAGTTTGGCACGAATGGATTGAATGAGTGAATGATTAATATCTATGTTTGCATCAAAAAATTGAAAACAGGTTGATTCAATAAGTGATGCTATCTCGTTTGCACGTGAGGCTGTGAACCGCGAAAATTGCTGTAAAGCATCAAAATATCGCATTTTCGCCATGATTTCGCGGAGTACAGCGGCAGTGTGAAAACATGGTAAGTACCTAGGTATATATAAATAAAATAAACTCTTCATATTTATAAATTATTAGTACCGAACCGTCTAATTTATCTTGTTATGTTTTACCTCGGTTGGTCCTCATATTGTGCAGATTACTTATAGGCAATTTTTGTGACATTAGGTACCTAGGTACTGTCGGTCAAACCAGCTTTCGGGAATAAGTACAAACTGACCCCATTTCATTGGTCTTGAGTGTAGGCATATAAAACTCAAAGGTGACTAACTGATCTATCAGCGCACAGGTCAAATACTTACTAGACGGATCGAAACGAAATTTGCCACACTACCTATTATGAAATAGAGGCGAAGAAAGGATTTTCGAAAATTCCACCCCTAAGGTTGTAAAAAGTGGGTTGAAAATTTACGAAGTCGGAGTCGCGGGTAGAACCTTGTAAGCTACTTATAATAAGATAAATCCTGTCTATGACTGAAGTTAAGTATGTCCAAGACCGGGGCGTTATGCCTTCTATTACTTGCATCTAATCGGACCGTAGCCGCTACGTGAAAGTCTCACATCAGGCTTTGTTTGCCTGCGTCTAGACGGAGGACAACAGTCGAGCGTCTGAAGGTGAGATGCGCCGGCCTCTAAATGCATCGTAATTGGTTTGCGACCGTCTAGACTGCGTCTCGCTCGCTCTGCGACCGAAGAAAGAATAATTACTGCGTCTAGTCTGAGGATTTACGTAAATAAAGCACAGTGTAGGTACCTGCTTCAGTTTATTCTGCAATGACAGCCATTACGCGTGGGGTCAATACCCCAAAGCCTTTGATGTAGCTTTACGCTTTGTAAGCCCATCAAATGTAATACAATTGGTACCTAATTATGCGGACAAATTTTACGAAAAGTAGTTTTGTGAAAAGATTTTTCAAGTTTCTTACCTACCTATTTATATAACAGGTTAGCTTACACGACTTCATATTGTTATTTTTTGTTAACGAACCCAATGTGAACGTTTGATTCAAAAGCCTTCATTTATTTTTACAGCTTTTCCACTAATTAACCTATTCTTACTTTTCAAAGGTTGATTAGGAGCCGATCGCTGGTTAGTGGTAAGTCGAAGTGATTCTATATGGAGCGGTAAAGGAATCTGTTATTCGAGTCGTCAAAAGTGACTGCTAAGTGAGTCAGTAGATCCCAAAGTCCGCAAACGTCGTTCGGCGCTAAAGTGAGAGAGCCAAGGAATGGAGATAGCTGAACCCGCGCAGTAAAATGTGCTCCTTGGAATTGTATGTAGGTACATAAGAAATCCTATATCCCTATGTATGGACTCGAATAAGGCACCTGTACCTACACTGTGTACCTACTCATGCTGTATTTTCTGTGTTTTGTTTATGACGCTCAATAATAATCTTTTCAAAGAATAGTAATCTTTTGTATTGTATTGTATACATTTGAATTCAGGCACGTGACCCACAAACACCTCTCATTATCTCTCGGCAATAAAGTCGCTGAAGGCCCTTAACTACACACAACGAGGCGAAATAACGGCGGGTTAACACTTTACGGCCTATTGTGAAACAAGTTTACGAGCTACTATTAATTGCGTCTACGAAAAGCAATAATTTCGCGCAGAAAAGTAGGTAATAGCAGATTATTGGCCTCTTGCTTGTATAAAATCGCGAGGAACGGACTACCACGTCTAACTGCCGGGCACAGCTGGTCTACCCTCTTCAAGAGAATGGACTATAGTCGTTCTATCGATACTTCAACGAAAACATCAGTACCTAGGTAGGTCACGTTACACCCGACTGCGCCAGAAGAAGGATTATGTTTTTCGAATGTATGTATATGTATGTATGTATTTCTTTGACACGCCTTGTAGCCTAAACGGCTTGATGGATTTAGCTTGTGAGGTGTCGTTAGATTCGTGTTGATTGTGAGAGTGACACTGGGTATTTCAAAAGTCTGTATGCAGTCGGGGTTTTTTACTTTTTTCAAAAATCGAGTTATGTATTTACTTTATTAATGCTCGACGCAAAAAAAGGAGGCGTGTTATAAATTTGAAGTGTGTATCTGCTGTAATACAGCATCTGGATAAATATGGGGAATAGTAGATTGTTTATCAAGGGACTAAAACAAGCCATTATGACACGAGATGTTTAGGCTATAGTTCGAGTGTCATTATGGTTGTTTAGTCACGCGTTAAACACTCTGCTTTTCACTTCAAATGCGAAGAAAAAAAAAACGAAGTTCCATACAAAATTACGATATTTATTATAACAAAGTAGATAACCGGCTACTTCCCGATGACCTAGAATCATGAAATTTGGCCAGAAGCAAGGTCTTACAGCACACGTACAGGAATAAATCTGATAACCGTAAATATTATATATTTTGGTGCAACCAATTTACTAATACAAACTTATCATTTGCGGTTGGCGCAGTAGCCGTGTCTACTTCACCAACCGCAAATAATAAGTTTGTATTGTTAAATTTGCATCATCAAGTTTGTAGGTATGGAACCCTCGGTGCGCGAGTCCAACTCGCACTTGACCTGTTTTTTATCACGTGACGTTTTGAATGATATTTAGCCAACAGATTCAAACTTGAAAACTATTAATATATGTATTTTAAAACTAATTGGGTCATGCATTATTAAATGAATTCACTTTAAATAAAACAAGATTCATAGGTATTCGTAATCATTAAATCGTTTTTCACGAAATTATATCGTTTTTTCACGCCCTAGAAGTTGTCTAGGGTCACTGGAAATGGGGATAATCCTCCTTTCACAAACTCTGTGGTTGGCTGTTTAGGCGGGTTTCCAATGTAAATTAAAAAAAAATTACTTTAGTCCCTAGAGACTAAAAAAGAGCTTTAGTCCCGATGTGCAGAGACTAAAGTAACATTTTAAGAGCATGAGAAGTGAAAAGTGTATTTTAAATTTTCAATTACATTATAGTTCTTACGTTACCGCGTTACCGCACATATAAACTAACCTCTAATATGAACAAAAGGAAATTCAGGACGTTCACTAACTTTGTTGACAATTTAACGAGACAGCGCGAAGGGGCGCCGCAGAAACAGGCCAGGAGAGCGGTGGAAAACAAATTGAATGTTTCGGTAGGCGAAGAAGTCGATAAAAAAGCAATTTGTTGCCATTAAGAAAAAGCTCTTTCAGCGATTGAGGCTTTTGTTCAGTTACAACATCCATCCATTGCACTTTAGCGGAAACGACGTAACTGAAGATATTGAGTAGGTAGTTATGTTAGGTACTTTCAGGCAATATAGAACGAATAAATGAGTCAGTTATCAATTAAGCATATAAAAGGTAGAGTTACCTACCTACATCTTAGCGGTAGATATAATTTCAAACCTATATTTTCTCGTATAAATTTAGATAAATTATATTCTAAATGTACTATGATGTACTCATAGAATGTAAGAGTAGATACTGAACTTCTAGGCACCTTAAAATGTTTTATCGCGTCAACACTTTACCGTTGATTGACCTAACTCTATGAACAACTCTGCCTTTTCGATAACGCAATGTAAACGCATTTAAATCAAAAGTATCAAAACCGTAAACATCGGGCTATTAATAAACGGCCATAAATATCGAAGGGATCACGCCGATCACGGTATCGCCGTCAGCCGGGCTCGTTACACTAATTAGCCGGTAGGCGGTAGTCGGTAGGCGCGAGCCGTCTAGACTGCGTAGCACCGCGCCCCGCACGCCACCGCGGGACCGACAGACAATGGATTTTATATAATGTCCAGATTACGCACCGACCTACCTACTAACGGTTACGGCAAGGTTGGTAATAGCCTCCGGCAATGCTTTTATTAATGAACCAGGGAGTAATAGAAAACTAGAAGACATTATTAAAGGTATTAAGGCACCATATTGTTATCGTTACGTGAAGGGATGGAATATAACTGTTTCCTCATCGTACAGGGGCCTATACGGGTGAATAAATGGTCCCCTGTCAAAAGATTCGATTTTGGGATAATATTCCAATAGATTCTTCGTTAAAAACCTGATAATTATTTAGGGAAAGGGGAACCTTGTTTACAAACTCGAATAAGGCCCAAGGTGACTCTACAACTAACTCTACCAACGTGTCAATGATTATAATTGTCCGAGCTATCGAAGCGTCTCCGTTTCAACTTGGGCAAAATGATTTCGTATGTTCGTCCGTATTTCAGGATTTTGTATGTTGGTCTCTACAGGTCGCAGGTTCGAAAACAACTTAAGTAAATAGAATTTGTTTGTCGATTCGATTTTAGGAAAATTTTCATAATGGGGAGCTATGGGTTTCGTAATATTTTAAAATGATCTTAAGCTCTAAAATGATCTAATGATCCAAAAGTAGACTGACGAGGTCTAGAGCTCTCAGAGCCACTAGAATAAAGTAATTCGTCTAAAAACTCCGTCTAGCTAGTCTGTCTCGTCGAAGCTCACGTTTATATTATAAAGGTATAATTGCGAAAGCCTAGTCTAGACGCGGCGGCGTAGGCGGAAAGGTTAGGGCGCCGCGCCGACAGAACACGACCCCGGCGCCAAAAAAACACTCCGTCTGATGAAAATTGATGCGTTACAATAACATGTTACAATAAAAAGCCTTACGTTAACTTTAACTATTGATAAATGGTACGAGATGTGCCTGAAAGAGCAAATCGAAAGGGTGTCCAGATTACATCTGGACACTGTTTGTAATTAATTGTTGAAGAAATGATAAACCCTCGAGGCCATATAGCTAAGATAATAGGTAGGTACATGCGTAATTTATAAATCGATTGCTATGTAGGTACTTATAAGGAATATTTTTTTAACACAGGAACATAGTTATTCACCAAATACCTGTGGGAAGTAGGTACGTCAAATGAGCCAAACGGACGAAACTTTGAATCGCCATCTTGGCGTGTCTTTGCGTAGACTACAGAACTTTTTGATTAAATTTTGCGTAAGTATTTTATATTCAAAGCTGGCGCAGGCGGATGAAATCCTAAAACCTCAATTTTAGACGCTCATCTACCTTACGACATCTTGAATATAATATCTAGGTACTTACTTTCGAATGTAAGTAAAACAGCGTGAGCCAGTAAGAGTACCAATTAGTGTGGTTTTAGTACTTAAATTATATTCATCAAACAGCATTTTTATTTAACAGTAGCTTCTGCGCCTTCTACGAAGACGCCTTCGTTAGCCGGGCAGTCGGTATAGGTATCTAATCGCGTTCCCGCGGGAACTAAGCGTTTTTCCAGGATGAAAAGTAGCCTATGTCCTTCCCCGGGACTCCAGCTACATATCTCCATATCAAATTTTATTTGAATTCGTCCAGCACAGACCACAGACATACACAGAGTCAGACAGAGTTACTTTAGCGTTTATAATGTTAGTATGGCTACCTACATAACTAACCGAAGTTCCAATCAAAGCTAGATATTAGACCTCGTGTCCGCCCTCTTATGGCCGTGCCAGTGACACGCACTGTGTCGTTTAGGAATTCTCCTCTGGTCCGTGCTCTCGGAATTCTGAATGCGCTACTGGCATCAGCACCAGAATGTGATGCGTTTGCTTGGCGATGGGTGGCTGTTTGCTGTGAATGCCTTAAATATTGTGAGATGATGGATAAAAGAGAATCCAGTGTTATTTATTAAGCTATATGCTTTTACTTTAGTAATGTGTACCTACATTTAATTTACCAGTGCATTGGTGTCCTACTGTAAAGCTGTGTAAATAAAATTGATAAATAAATATATACCTAACTAGCTGACCCCGCGGACTTCGTACCGCCTTAAACCTCACGGAGCCCGAGACCTTTCCAACGAATGCAAAACCGTGGAAATCGGTTCGTGCGTTCTGGAGTTATAGCGTCAGGGAGGAAAACCCGACTTATTTTTATATATTAGACTAGGTCACAGGAAATAGTGAATTACCACTATGACAACAGGGGATATTCGAAGTCTTAAATAGGGATCTCCCTGTTCCCTATAGAATCGCTCACGCGTCGCGGGAACTTTAACCAGCTAGAATTAAAGTTCAACTTGACGCGTGAGCGATCCTATAGGGAACAGGGAGATCCCTATTTAAGACTTCGAATATAGCCCCAGTAATTCAGTCAGTTTGATTCATGAATAGGTATGTCGGTGCATAACGAACCTAACAATGGAATGTGCTCCAGCGTATTGTAAACGAGACAAGGTCACGAAGGTCGTCCGATTTTCACTTGTAAGTAGCCAGCTGACTTTCGAACGCGATTTTTGCTGTGTCATCCTCGTCTTTGCTTTAGTAAAGAGAGACAACATGTTAACCAAAATATAACACGAATAATATAACCGTGTGTTCATTAATTGTAAATCCAATGAACTGGGTACCCACATTCAGTCACATGTACTGGCGGTGTGCCACCTAAGGGCCACAATCGCTTGCACGAGTCTCTCGCTGAAAGACGGACGGGCGTAACGACTCGCTACACAGTACAAGCGAAAATTTTTGA
This sequence comes from Aethes cnicana, assembly GCA_963971205.1. Classification (NCBI taxonomy): domain Eukaryota; kingdom Metazoa; phylum Arthropoda; class Insecta; order Lepidoptera; family Tortricidae; genus Aethes; species Aethes cnicana. Next base: position 6,187,250 of record OZ020285.1, read on the forward strand.
AACTGATCGACCACCAGTACATGTGACTGTACATATAAACTTATGTTACCAAGTATGTATGTAGGTAGGTTGTCCGATTGAAACCTTAAGAAAGAACCATATTTATTCCAATGAACGGGAGTATTTCCCATACAAAATATCCCCCTGGATCTGAAGCTGAATATGTCCTTTCAACCCCCCTTCCCCTCCCCCCGGGTGAGAAGCTGGGTACTGGGTACGCCAATGCCCACTATGTAAACGATAAGCGTAATATCGAGGCAAGTGTCAACAAAACCTCTGATTACTATTGTTACCTTAGCCACAGTATATGTACCTAATAGGTGAATTAGCGGTGCGTTGCAAATGTCGCAACCCTTGTCGTCACCTTGAGTCGCACTCGCACGGGACAACGCAAGCCGGCTGCGCAGTGCAGGCCGTCTGCCCTTCCGTTGCCCTTCGCTGCGTCTAGACTAGACGCACGCCCTATTGCCCCGTTGTGAGCCACAAGTGCCACAAGGTATACCTACCTAAAACTATTCGAGTTTGCTCAAAAGTCGGCATACTAAGCTCCTTTAGGCATAGTTTTCATTCGCAAACTCCTAACGTATATCAGATGGCCATCATGTAAAGTAGAGTTAGTGTCTAAAATACATTTTGATTGTAAGTAATAAAATGAAAAATAAATAAACTAAGGACATTATTTCTTAAAAAAAAATTGAAGAAATAATGTCCTTTTTGAAAAAGAGCTTTTGTATTTTACCTGCCCAGCCTGGCCCGGCCTGTGCCCAGCAGTGGGACGCAAATAGGCTGTAGTAGTAGTAGTAGTAGTATTTTACCTACCTTACGTTGAACCAGACATCCTATACACGACCGTCAGGAAACAGGCTCCCTTGTTGAATCCCTCTTTTAAGTATTGTTACTTTTGTTTTATTTTTGTAATCTCTATTGTGTCGTAAAGGTGAATATTTTTTTCACCCCTCCTATTCGAAAAGAAGTGTTTTGTTCCCCGTTTAGAGGGAGCAAAATGCGATTTTGCTCCCTCTTCGCTTTTTTTTTAATTTTTTTTCATTTCTGCCCCGCTAACAGGGAGCAAAATACGTCTTAGCAGTGCGTTCACGGAGCTGCGGAGACTGTAAAAAGTAGCCTTCAAAAGTCGCGTCTTTTTCGTATTTAGAATTTTATATATCGGCATTTTACATAAATACTTTATTACACATACTAAAAATCCATAAATTCATAGATATATACTTACTTTTGATAAATTATTTTCTATTTTTTATTTTCAATTTGGCTGAATGGTGCCGGCCAATGCCGTAGCATTCTTCGCAAACTCCTCGTGTGATCGAATTAAAAAAAAAATCGAACCCGCGAATTTCGTGAGCGCTCATTTCCTTGCCGTATTATTTTACACTTAATTTCCAAAATAAAACGTACCTTATGTAGTGTTATGAATTATTTCGTAGAAAATGAATGAAAGCAAAAAGTGATTTAGGTGATGCAATGTATTGGGATCAACACCTCTGAGAATTCCAAAGGAATATTATGTAAGTACGTAATATGAATTGCACTGCCCTTTTTCATTTTATCGCAAATGTATTAAAAAACTTTGTGTGAAATGTGTATGTGCGAAATTGTCATAAAATGTACTTTATTTCACATTTGTTAAAATTTACCTATTATTATGAACGCAACGCGTGCGAGCATGACAGAATATATAAATACAATGAAGTAGTTACAGATTCTTCAATATGGAAGCCATTTTCGCCTTCTACCTATGAATTTATGATAAGCGCGCGAAACACACGTTCTTTTTAACCTTGTTTGTTTCTAAATGTCATATTTTTTTGTTTTACTTAATTTAAAGACACTAAGAACGAATGATCTAATGATTTTCTCATAGGAGGGGTGAAAAGCAGAGTGTACAACACGGTAGCAAACTTATTTATGCCTTGGGTGACAAAGCTTGAATCCCTCGCTAGCTCAAGATTCCACGCCAGAATCCCTCGCTTACGCTCGGGATTCTATTCTGGAATCTTTCGCGTCGCTCTGGATTCAATCCGTCACCCGCGGTAAAATATACCTTTTTGCTCCCTAGTCATACAATCTACTATTTCCTTCTAATTTCTTTGTATGAAAAGTTGAACTTACTTGCGACTCTTAACATCGAGCGACCTTACAATAAAGCTCTCGAAAACTCTGCTCATAATCATAAGCCGCCGCAGCCTTGTGACAATAAACGATGAATAGGATAACCTAAATTAGAAAGCCTCTTACCAAGGACAACAGTAGGTTCTCCTCCCATTGTCACGCGTCCCTTTCAAAGTCGAGCAACTTGAATTTCTAATGAATTACGTGTACCTACTTGAATACATAATGTGTATAATGTATGTAGCTTCTTAAGAACCTCATACGGTTCTTATGGACGCATCACTCAAGTCTGTAAAGTGCTGCCTACTTAATCTAATAAATTAGCAAAAGAGAGGAAATCCCGTGCCGCTTGTACCTACAACCTTTGTAAGGAAACTTTCGTTGTTTAAGACATTGCTTGATCGATCCCAGTGGACTCTTAGCAACCTAAAGAAGTGATGCGTTGAAACGAAAAAACGGTGTAAAGAAAACATCTTCAGACTTCTGCAGCGCTGTATATACATTATATGAGTGTTATAGTGATTTAGTGTGATATCATTTTAATAAATGGAGAACTGCGCACCTGCACCTGCGCCCGGCAGGCGCGAACCCTCCGTAGATCCGGTGAAAGCACAAGGAATACTGTAAATACACACTAGAATCAAAAACTTAAACGATTGTGTGTTTGATTATTTGTTTGTTTTGTGAAGGAAAACATCGTGAGGAAACCTGCACGTATCTGCGAAGTAATTCAAGGATATGTGTGAAGTCTCCAATCCGCACTGGGCCCGCGTGGGGACTATCGCCCAAACCCTCTCGTGATGAGAGGAGGACTGTAAATAGGCTGTTGTAGTGGTGGTGGTGTGTTTGATTGTCTTTCGAATACGTCGAAGCTGCTGGTCCGAATTTTATAAATAGTTTGAGATCCTCGAAATAACATAGGATATATTTGATTAATACATTTATCTATACCTACCTACCCATTGTACACACACTTGGCCCTAAGGCCGTTCCTATACCCAGCTCAGCCGTCACTGTCACTCGTGCAACGAGCGAAAGAGAAAGCGCTACGCACAGAATGCCCGATTTAGTTCGTATTTAACGTGTTTTAATTTCTATAAAAATACCGTCTAAAAACATGCTGCATTTATAAAGCTGTCAATGTATGCATATAATATGGATAATTATTCTGTTATATTTAGTTTTACACTGTTTGATATAATAAACCGGAGTAAAGTTGGATTAAAGGTCCGAGTTAGAGGTTACTTTGGAATTGTATCGAGCGAAGTTTCGTGAAACGTGTAACGAAACCTGCCAATGTAAGGATGGTATAATCAAATATAACATATGTTTTTTTTTCATATTTTTAACTTTTAAGATTTCGTAGAAAAGTATGATCTTAAGTACCTACAGCGGGACACAACTTAAAAGGCGCGCGGCGAAGCACTTAATCCGTTGACACAGAGTCTATTATTGCTAAATCCACGCGCCTTGTAAGTTGTGTAAACCTGTACTTATGTTGTGCTTTTGATGTTGATGAACTTGATTATTCATCGCGAGCTTTCTATGCAGGTCTCAATTAACTCGCAAGGAGCGATACGCAACGAAATTATGGAAGCAGAGATGGTCCTTCTTTACACAGCAGCGGGAAATTCAAGAAGAAGAAGCACAAAAATTAGGTACCTGCATAACTGAAAATAACGCATGTGTGCGTGCTAAGACAGACGGCAAACAGAGTGTTGGTGCTTTTTAGGGTTCCGAAGTCCACAAGGAACCCTTATAGTTTCGCCATGTCCGGCCGTCCGTCCGTCTGTCCGCACTATTGCTCGGAGATGCTTAGTCATAGAAAGCTGTAATTTGGCATGAATATACATATTAGTTACGCTGGCAAAGTGGTACAATAAAATTTTGAAATATATTTTTTATGGGGTACCTCCCCTACCTACTCGTAAAGTGCGGATGTAATTTTTTTTCTTGCGTACCCCATGGTGCGGCATATCGTTGAATAGGTCTTAAAAAAATATTGTGGGTTTATTGAAACCATTTTTTGATTAAGTGATGCGTTTTTGAAATATTAAGCTTAAAAGTGCTATTTTTTGTTAGAGTCAGGTTCCCCCCCCAGCGAGCTAAATGGTGGTATTTGGATGGCTGAAAAAAATCACGGCTGTGGCATATATAACGTAGTCGAAAGGAAAACTATCACAGCTAAGTAGGCTGTACAAACTTTACGAGTTATAGTCGACCAACTTATGAAATGATTAAAAAACCAATGATTTTTCTCGAGCGGCAGGGGCGTCGGGCGTTAACGTCATACCGCAGGCTAGCTAGATGCTAATAAGTCTTAGAAAGGTACTGTGGGCATCGTCAACTTCTTGGTCCGACACGCACTTGGCCGGTTTTTAAATATATACTTTCCAAATACATGAAGCGTTTGGAACTGTGGAGGGGCGGCACTTCCTATTGTAGATTATCTCTACCTATGTTATTCAATTTTTAAATCTACTTAATTTATTTCTTCGTAAATACCTAACCTAATCTTTAATTGGCTTTAAGTACCTAATTATAAGTACTGTAGGTATACTTTGATTGAATAGCTGTTGGTTTTCCATGGGATAAATAAAATAAAATAAATAAATAATTTTGACCCCTTCTGACCTTTTGTACCTACCTATCTATCATTTGTGTGATTTGTTCCGTTTTCAGGTATGTCACTGGAAGGATATCGAGCGAGCGTTCGCTCGCTGAACTGCCAGCCGGAGCCGCGGCAATACCCGGTAGAGGTGGACCCCTCACCAGCACCGCTACCTGCTACCTCTTCGGGTAAACTAGCTCATAATAGAATAGGTACTCCTATTGGCACGCGGCGTTCAACTTCAGTCATAAATCATTGTTGGTAAATAAATAGGTACCTACCTAGGTATATAGGCAAGAAGTAGGGGGGTAGGGGTTGGAAAACGGTATTTTTTTATGGTGCAAATTAGATCAAATATTTCGTAATTAATAAGACCGGACCAAATAATTGCCTTTATTTGGAACCCACACATAGCGTAACCAGTAGGGTAAGCATGCATGTTCATGCATCCAAATTTCAATTTGGTATACCTACTATAGTGAAAAATCTGATACAGATAATTACTACGCTCTATGAGCTTCCGAAAAATCGATTTTTTTTTGTCTGAAACGTTTGTTGATCCCTGACCTTTATTAATTTGATCGAATCTTATTTGTACACTACCTAGAGAATCGATCTAAGTAGGATTTTAGTAATATATAGAATCATTCAAAAAGCTCAAATTGATAGGAGTTAAAAAAATCTAGATCGACTCTGTCAGGCGAGACGAAAGCTTTGCAAAGTAGTTACGTGGATTGTGGAGTCGTTTGACGTGAATAGGTCGCAAATGTTGTAACTATGGAGGGTTGAAGTAAAGGAGCGCAATCCTTATAGTTCCAAAAGTGGACATCAAATCCGGTAGATTGGGGGCGTTGCGGTCGCCACTCCAGTCAAGCCACCTAGGCGGATAGTCTGCAGTAGCGCCTTCAGATGGCGCTGCTGAGGCGAAAACGCAGTGAAAACGGTTGTGAGGAGAGTGTTTTGTTTTGTTGCTTATCAAATCCGCTGGACACGTTTTCAACTGTTTCGCCAAATAAGATTGCGCTCCTTACCAAGACACATTCCACACTCCATAGTTATTGTAACTGCAGGCATGGTGGGGCGCCGCGCGCGGTGCCCGCTGGAGCGCTACGGGCGGCTCGTGCGGACGGCGCGCGACTACCCGCTGCGCCCGCCGCTGCCCCCGGGACAAGTCTACGACCCTTACAAACAGACCATTATATTCCTAGGGTGAGTATTCTCTAATCTACTCGTAGTATTCGTGTGATTTCGTGAAATCAGCTCTATTGTTTGATATTTTACATCAGTTTAGAGAAAGAAGGTACCCAATTTAGACTTTCCTTTGCAAAAGTCAGCACGGTTATTAGCACTTATTAGATACTTACTCGTACCTGAGTAGAAAGTTCGACCTAAGCTACTTTTTGTAATGAAACGTTTCATCTCGTAATCCTTTCACCTGGTGTGCTGGCACTCAATGCTTCAAGTATCTAAGTCAAAAAACTGTCTAGTAAATAGCCTGCTCTATAAAAAAATCAGTTCAACTTGAGCTAATTACGCAGTTGATGTGGAAGGATGAAAGAATAGTACGTAGGTACTAGGTGTGAACGTGGATGGATACCTGTAGGGGTCACGTGAAGGTAGACTACGGAAGGTGTGAATGCTGAATGATGCCTACGCGATGAAAGACGTTAGAGATAACGTCTGATATCACCACGATAGGACTGAAAAGAACAAGAAAGCTGCGCCCATGTCGTGGGTAAAGGGCAAGAAAATGATGAGTTTAAAACGTGCTCATTTTGAAAATTCTTCCAGGATCGACGTAGGCGACCCGATATCGTACAAACTTCCGCCAGCGCGTTGTGAAGTCACGGACGAATTGTGGGCACGCAGTCAGACAGTCTGCGTGGATCCACTTCATAGAGCTCTCCATGGAAATAGGGCATAACTGACTAAAATACGGTATTAGAAAGGAACGCAGTCATAAGATAGTGAGATCAAAACACTCTTCCCGTACTTGCGAAGAAAATGAAAGTCCATAATATGGCTTTGTCCCAACACCGAGTGTGAACAGCCAGCGATAAACCAAGTACTCATTATAAAAACATGTGGCTCCCTGACACAGGTTCCAACCATACATGGCTATAAGAATAATGTGCAGTATGTATGTATATCTAGTATTTAAGGTCTAGTTTTGAATGTTTTGCTGCACCCTGACAGGGCCCATGACATAGTACTTAAGTGAAATGTAACATCTTGTAAAGACCATGGCATAGCAATTAATGAGCATCTATTGTTCGTTTTTTTAGAGAGAAAATAGTCGTTCCTATTAGCCAATTTTTTTAGGGTTCCGAAGTCCACAAGGAACCCTTATAGTTTCGCCATGTCCGTCCGTCCGTCCGTCCGTCCGTCCGTCCGTCCGTCCGTCTGTCCGCACTATTGCTCGGAGATGCTTAGGTCTAGAGAGCTGTAATTTGGCATGAATATGCATATTAGTTACGCTGACAAAGTGGTAGAATAAAATTTTGAAATATATTTTTTTATAGGGTACCTCCCCTACTCGTAAAGTGGGGATGTAATTTTTTTTTCTTGCGTATCCCATGGTGCGGCATATCGTTGAATAGGTCTTAAAAAAATATTGTGGGTTTGTTAAAACCATTTTTTGATTAAGTGATGCGTTTGTGAAATATTAAGCTTTAAAGTGCTATTTTTTGTCAGAGTCACGTGTCCCCCCCCCCCCCCCCGCCAGCTAAATGGTGGTATTTGGATAGCTGAAAAAAAATCACGGTTGTGGCATATATAACGTAGTTGAAAGGAAAACTATCAGAGCTAAGTAGGCTGTACAAACTTACGAGTAATAGTCGACCAACTTATAATGATGATTTTTCTCGAGCGGCAGGGGCGTCGGGCGGGCACGTCATACCACAGGCTAGCTGCTAGATGCTAATAAGTCTTAGAAAGGTACTGTGGGCATCCTCAACTTCGGAACCCTATAATTTGCGCGTGGCCCGACACGCACTTGGCCGGTTTTTTATTTATTTAACATAGGCCACTTAAAACGTGCGCGCGATGAAGACGATAAAGATTGATTGTCCCATGTGTCCAATTCCAATTCACGAGTTTGCGCAACAAGTGGCAAAGGCAAGATATAGTTTTTTTATACGTTTCGATAAGGTTTCGATGTCAACTAATAACGTGATCGTACAACATATGTATCTATGTATTAGGAAATCGAAAAGGTTCACCGCCGCCCTAGCGCATTATAATGGCCGAGCCGAACTGGCCACAAAATTGACATCAGCTGAGTACTATTTAAAAGGAATTGTAATAAAAAATAAAATGCACTGCATTTTCGTAACTTATTTCAACATTTATTGATCTTCAACGTACAAAACTTAGCTTACAAACTATAATATAGCTTATAAACTAAGGCTACATGAAGGTCCTGGGGCCGGCGGCCATCGCTGGCAGCTGGGAGACGATGTTTTCGGGGAGCAGTTCCACTGACACAGCCTCGGATTCGCTCAGCCAGTGGAAGCCCGCCAGATACTAGAAAGGAATGTGAGATGAAGGGTCACGAATTAATTCTCCGCTAGAGGCGCTTGAGTCGCGTGAGCAGTGTTGCCAATTTAGCACATTATATGCTAATTTGGCAACACTGAGGAAGTGATATTGGGCTGCGTTCCGAAACGCGCTCAGACCGCTCACAGCACCTTGCATCTCTTTTCCTCTTGAAAGTCGAGTCGTAAGAGGAAAAAGACTGCAAGGTGCTGTGAGCGCTCTAAGCGCGATTCGGAACGCAGCCTTGGTAATATTGTATGTAATGACAATGTTTTACATTGACAGCCTCACAAGAAAGTCGCGCCAAGGAATGCAGGAATTTTTAACACGCTTTTATTAGGTCGACCTGTATGTAACTGTTATAATACCGGGCTTGAGGGGGTATTTAACCTCGAAAGCCGCTATGATTTTACAAGGATAAACACTTCGGCAATCAAATACGGAACGAAAGGAAATCGATCATGGAAAGGTACTCACCAGAAGGCTGCTTTTACGATTCACTGTCACTAAGTAACACCAGGTAAAGTTCTCTTCGAAACAGTTTTTATTTAGAAGACGCGCGCGTTATGTTGTTTTCTTATAAGATGACAGGTTCATTCTTGCTCGGTGTGTGCGTGAAGCGGTGGCGGGCAGACACAACAATGGCGCTGATGTTGTTTTCAGTGCCGTCGCCAGATGGCGCCTTGGTGGTGGTTGGATAATTGGAATCGGATTTGAGGGTGGAATAAAGGAGATATTTGAAAGCCGTAACAGTAACTATGTAATGGAATCTTGCAAGTTAAATGTGACCCACTTTCCGATTTCCGATTGAGCTGAAATTTTGCACGAATATGTAAATCGCGTGACAATGCAATATTATGATGACGTGGAGCTGATCTGATGATGGCGCTGGAAGGTGGCCATAGGAACTCCGTAATAAAACTACATAAACCCATCGAATTTGGGTTCGTTTGATTCGTCTTGAAGGGTAGATGAAGGATTTACAAAGAAAAGTACAGTCATCTATAAAAGCGTGTCCCAAAAATTTAATTTTTGAAAAAACTTATTAACATTTGAGGTGTGTTATTTCGGTATTTGAGGATGTCAATGCAAAATGCCAGGAGTTATAATGATTGTTTTAATGGATAAGACGCTATCAACGAGTATTAATACGGAAAGCGATCTTAACGAGACGTTAGGGTAAAACATACAACATACCTTAATAGGGATGACTTTAATGGACGCTTTCGGTCCTTTCGTCTGCGATGTCCGCTTGGCGTCAGGTTCAATCTCATCGATCTGTAAAGTTGGAAAAAAAACCAGTATCTTAAGTCAATCTAGGTTGAATGTTTAACAGCGCATGACATGTAAGTATATTATAAATCAATTGATCTAATGCCAAACTACGGAGTATATTTATCAGGATACTTACAATAAGTACAAGAATGAAAACAAACCTTCGAAAAAAACTAATAACGCGAAAGCAGGCTAACCAAGCGATAAATATACAACAGTTATTTGAAATCTTTTACCGCTCAAATCTACAGTGCCTCAACCGTCGTAACTCTTTGGAAGTTAATTAGATTGTGTATTTCATTAAACATTAAAACCCACATCAGTTTGGACTTAGACGCTGTCTCTCTGAAACTGTTAGGCCTGTTAGGGTGGTCGTTAAGCGACTTAAAATAATAGATAGTAAATAAGCGCGAGACAACGCTACTCCAAAAACACTATCATTTATGGACACATGTTTAATTATACCGCCCATCATGGGACTTGAGATCCACCACCTCCTGGTGAGGTGGTGGATTCAGTTCTCTCCAAAATGCCTCGAAACTCCATTTGCCCAGTGGAGTGGGTCGAACCAAACTGTTTGTGGCCACTCTTACTTACCTGAGCCGACGAAGGCCGGTCGACGACCCACAGCGAAGTCTCGTCCTGGAAGACGAGCGCGTCCCGCGTCGCGTGCGCCGCTACGGCCTGCACCGCCGATTCGCGCGCGTGCCACTGCCACGGCAGCGCCGTTCGGGGCCATTCGTCGAACCTCTTAGTGGTTAGCTGGTATTCCATTAACTGGAAACAGAATTTCATTTCATTGATTTAACATTCGCATTGTAATGTTAGGGTGCGTTCCGAACCGCGCTCACAGCGCTTTGAGCGCATTTCGGGGCACTTTGTGAGCGTGCTCACAACGCTCAGGAAATTGATGACGTCATCGATCGACGCTCACGGTGCTCACGCCGCGGGGCATGCGCGCTATGAGCCCAAACGTCAAAGTGATATTTAACTATACATGATTCCCTATTTATTAAAAAAAAAGATTGTCAGTTACTAGTGTTGGCGCCGTGAGCGTCGTTCCGAATCAAAAACGCGCTCACACGGTCGTGAGCGTGACAATCAATTCGGGATACTTATGTTATGAGCGTTGTGAACGCTGTGAACGCTTTGAGCGCGATACGGAACGCACCCTTAGTAAGGCACACGTACGACACTATCTGATGGCGACTGTAAATTGTCGCGAGTGGTGACTCATTTCGGTGTGGCCCGTGGTCTTGGCCATGTCAACTTGATCCATCTTTAGGATAACTAAGAAGCAAGTGTTAAACCTAGACAAAGTATAGGTACGCATTCCTTCACCCGGCTTGCTAGAGGAGGTGCATTGGCTGATATGAAGAAGTAAAACCAATGCTTCACTCCCCAGCATATCCGCTACATGTGTATTCTCAGCTCGGCCAAGTTCTTTTCGCGAAAACACACATTACGCACCTTTTGATCGACATAAGTGACGACGAGAGTCTCGCGGCGGGGGTCGACGGCCAGCGCCGACGGCGCGCACTCGTACTTGGGCAGCGTGGCGTGGTGCTCGAACTTGGCGGCCGACCGGGCCCACACCGCGACCGCGCCCGCCGCGTCCGCCGCCGCCAGGTACACCCGCCCGGACGGGGTACGTTTAGATACCAACAGGTGCAACAGCGCGTTCGTTTTGAAATCTGTAATTAAATATACACAAATTTAAAATAATAACTATATTCAAGAATATCCCATTTTCACCTTTATCCTTTTCAGGCACTAGTCCCACCAAGGGCGAGGAAGCGATTAGCAGAAGAAAGGAACGAAAGATAAGATCCTGTGTAAGTAAAAAAGGCACTTTGGTTTATCGCCGGTAGTGTGAACAGCCAGCGACGGACTATAGACATACTCGTACTATAGTATAGCACGACAGAACTTAGAAGGCGTGCGAATTAAGCAATAATAATGGGCTCTGCGTCGACGGCTTAAGTGCTTCGCCGCGCGCCTTCTAACTTGTGTCGTGCTATATCTGACGAACTATAGTGTCTTTTACTGACACACGATCTATCACGATCGACTGTGTTTCATAGGGGAGAAAATAGCTTAGTCGATAGCTTCTGGCTCATCGTCGCTGGTGGGACTACTACCGCCTATACTACCGTCATAGTCGATTCAATAAAAAATAGCAGTGAATTATTCCAACATATCGTCTACATATCTACAGATCTTGTAGGTACAACAAACATGCAGGTGAACAACATTGCATTTATCAATTGCAGCACAGTAGAGCATTCTCACTATTTACCCACTTAAACTAAAAACGGTCGCTTATTGCAAAGTAGTCATACGAAAGGATGTGAAATGCCCCATGATATTCATTAGAAAAAATGTAATAGGTTCTAGGTTCATGATAGATAAGGACGCAACACGTGAAACCTGCATTTGGGCGTTCTAAGAGCAAATAGGAGATGGAACATTACGAGGACTGGCTGAAATGTTCATGGTCTTTGAAAAAAAAAAAACAAGTAAACTTACACTTGTCAGTCTTGATGGTCTGCACAACAGTAGCGCCCACATCCGGATCGACTTGCAGCACGTGCAACGCCCCGGGGCTGTGAGCGACCATATAGCGGGAGTCCTCAGTGAACGCTACCCTGTTGCAGGGAGAAGGGACTCCACTCACAACCAACTTGCACAGCGAAGTGTTTGTGTCGTCGTCGTCCTGAAATACACGACAGGCTGTCAAAAAACCCAATGGTAATTTGGTGGCTTGGAATTTCAACCTTGCTGCTTGACCTCTGGTGAGATTGAATTTATTAAGTCAAGGGCCAGTCATGTCAATGGGTTCAAGGAGAAACTATTATGACAACCTATGTTACAAATGCAAAGAATTGAACCTTTTCGAGATTTGTGTGAACAGATAACTATAACAAATGATAAGGTATTAAAAAAACGTATGATTAATTTTTAGCACTTAAAATTAGCATGTTCAGTAGTGTAACAATTGTATTCTTTTTTTTTCATAAAATGAAGTATTACTTACTGTCTCTAATTTCAACATCCTGATATCACTGTCAGTTGCATAGACTACGAACTCTCCCGATGGAGATATTTCGCAGCATCTTAATTGTTTCTTCTTTTTGGCTTGAATTGATACCAACTTTACCGGATACTTATCAACTTTCAAACTTATATGGTTTCCATTGCTGATTCCCGTATCTATTGCTCCAGTCGAATCCAGTTCCAATTGATTGTTCCCATTTAGTTTAGTATTTGAATCTTCATTACTATTAGTGTGCTGTAATTGACCCTCATCATTGATTGTTGGAGAACCTAACTTCCACACTTGTAAGCTGTTGCTGTACCTGTAAATATTAAAATTACAACCTGTTATGCATGATTCTCTAAATACAAGAAAAAAAAACATACCAACTTAAGATTTCATTATGTCTGTAATCATCTTTTTTTTTCAAATGAAAGTTCTCCTATGATTTCATTGACAATCTATAAACAAAATCTAGAGACTGCATAATTATGTACCTGTTCCGTTGTCATATGATTACCCATGTCATCTGCACTAGGCTGGGCCTGTCTCGCAAAACGACAAATATACAGTTACTTCTACATTAAACGTTTTTTTTAAATTACCTATTTATTACCTTAACAGTAGCAGCCTTTTTTGCGCTGAAACAGATGATCGTGGGCCTGGCACCATGGGAGGGATTCTCTTCACCCATTTCGGAGGAAAACTCGAGAGTGACAAGTATCCATCATTGCCAACAGAAATCAACTTCTCACCATTTAACACTAGCGCTCTGAAAAAGGTGTGAAGTATTCAAATGTGAATTAAACTATCCTGTTGAAGTCACAATCAAAAACATAAATCTTTTGACAATATATTTTTTCTCTTCTAATTGAATTGAATTGAATAAGTCTGCAGAAGAAGTTGTGTCTCGCGGTAACGCTATTACCGAATTCCACGCAGACGAAGGCGCGGGCAGAAGCATTAAATAATTAAGAATACACATGCCTCAAAAATCCATATGTACAAAAAACTTCTGCCATACACACCTGACATCATGCTGGTGAATGTGCCGTTGCACATGCTTTACCCACTGCAGAGCTCCCGCTTCAGAAGTCTTATCAACCCTTTTGTAGGACATGATCACTGGATCCACTCCACTGCAGAATATCCTCTGCTCATCGTCAGAAACGGCTATAGCCAATATGTCAGACTTGTGGGTGGTATATGATTCAATCTGAAATTTTCACACATTATTTATTTACTTATTTACGGGACACCAACAGAGTACATAATTAAAAGTATTTCTTAGATTATCCTAACATTCTTTGGCATTTATGTTCCCCAATTATAGGTAAACACATCATACAATACAATACAATATTCTTTATTGAACATCACAAATGAAAAAGGTACAAAAAATGTGAATGGTTACAAAACATCAGAGGTCCTACCTATGGTATACAGCAGGCAGTCTTATCGCTACATTTGATAGGCTTTGTTATCAATACTTGATACTTTTCATGGACCTTATGTTGCATTATATTATGAATTAACTGGATTAATTTATTCTTTACCTGATCACCTAGAACACTATCCCAGAAGGACAGACGCCCGTGACTGTCTCCAGAAACAATAATGTTATCAGACAATACTGCTAGGCACCATACAATGGTTTCTTTGTCACGCTTAGTCACAGACAAGCGTGTGATAGCATGACCTGTTTCTGTATTCCAGACCCGGATTGAATTCGGGGAACCTGCAATAATTAATTACAAATAAATTTCTACAAATAAATAAACGGAATTAATCAATCAATACATATAGAAAACTCTTCTGTTACTAACTGGCTCATGAAAATTCACAGCCAAATCTACTGATTGTAGAGAGCTGAAATTTGGCATGTAGGTTCCTTGGGGAGTACACAGTAGAGAGGTACACTGAGAGAGGACTTCCCGGAGTTCCTAGGGGAACAAATAGCATTTTACATGTTAATGACTTTATGCACATGTAAACCATGGGCAAAAGCTAGTTATCTATTTACTAAGCTAGTTACAAACTTAGATAGTATAAAAGATTTACCTGTAACAAGGATATTCCCCGTTTTATCAAATTTGCAACACATGATCCTTCCTTCTTGTTTATCAAATAGTTTTGCATAAACTATATCATTATTTTCCACATTAAACAAGTTAATGTATCCTTGTTCTGTCCCCACGGCAGCCAGAGTGTTGGTTGCATTGACGTCTAAGCACCATGCTGCATAGCCAGTGAGCAACACTGTATTTTTAACAGTGAGCCTCTCCAAGTCCCACTCCACCAGTGAGCCGACGAGCCCAGTGGACAGCAACCGATCACTCACCCAGGACAGTGCTTCAATGGACCCATTTTCAACCCCAGGAATAAACTTTACCAGGTAAGGGGCATGCGATAAATCCCACAATTCTATAGATGCGTCGACCCTGTATAATGGACAGATGATTTAAGGTAAAAATTGATGTATTATTTCTAAAACTTCCTTAACCAAAACTTGACATGAACTTACCTAGCTAAAGCAAGTAATTTACTGGTTTTATTGAAAGAAATACAATTGATAATTTCTGGTTTTGGATTATAATAACGCACCCTATGCACTTGACTAGCCATTACGATAAATTTATAATGTTTATAGCCGCTACGAAAATTCACATGCTTTTCTGAAATTTGGCCAATTTGACAGATCAGCTGTCAGGTGTGAGAAAACTGAGCACATGTTGGGTGCGTTCCGAATTGCGCTCACAGCGCTTTGAGCGTATTTCGGGACACTTTGTGAGCGTGCTCACAACGCTCAGGAAATTGATGACGTCATCGATCGTCGCTCACGGTGCTCACGCTGCGGGGCATGGGCGCTGGCTGCGTTCCGAATCGCGCTTAGAGCGCTCACAGCACCTTGCATCCTTTTTCCTCTTAAGAGTCGACTTTCAAGAGGAAAAGGGACGCAAGATGCTGTTCGCGCCCTGAGCTCGATTCGGAACGCAACTGACATGACAGACATCATCGATCGACGCTCACGGTGCTCACGCTGCGGGGCATGGGCGCTGTGAGCGCAAACGTCAAAGTGACATTTGACTATACATTTGACAGGACATGATTCCCTATTTAAAAAAGATTGTCAGTTACTAGTGTTGGCGCCGTGAGCGTGCTTATGATCATTCCGAATCAAAAACGCGCTCACACGGTCGTGAGCGTGACAATCAATTCGGGACACTTATGAGCGTTGTGAACGCTATGAGCGCTTTGAGCGCTATTCGGAACGCACCCCATGATTCCCTTATTTAAAAAAAATGACATTTAGTAGAGTTGGCGCCATGAGCGTGCTTACGATCGTTCCGAATCAAAAACGCGCTCACACTGTCGTGAGCGTGACAATCGATTCGGGACACTTATGAGCGTTGTGAACGCTGTGAGCGCCTTGTGCGCAAAACGGAACGCACTCGTTGATCGTTTACAAAAATTGCTAGAAAATTCGGAAAAAAACCATTTACAACTTTGCTATTCTGAAATGTTCATCTAGATCTAGTATGATAATTTCTATAGAATAAAAGTAATACAATATCTTAGATTAAGTATCTCCTTACAATATGCTTTATGTCATACCTTTAACTGCCACTGCCACGTGACGCGAACGTAGCGTCCATTAAGCGCCCATTTGACCAATTCGTGTTAGACCTAAAGTAAATCGAAACAAATCAGATTGTTTATTTTCCATAAAAAATAAATATGGTTTATGTTATTTTGGTTTCATGGTGATCAAAAAAAAAATTTATTAACAAATTCTTCGTAAAAGTTTGTAATTTGTGTTGCTAGCACCAACATATATTGACTAATCAACCGGTTTGTTCGACCGATCAAAAACATGTTTCTCAGTCTTCTCAGTGTTGAGGTGGCAACCCCGCCATCAAGAAGAAAATTGATTTCTCCATTGTTGTATCTTAGGTGTTTCTGTCGAAAAACTGGATTTATAGGAGCTATCTCCGACATAACTGTGTCGCTAAATTAGTAGTTCATATAATGGGCGACGGACAAAGTGAAAATCAACCCCTATTAGGGGACGGTAAGGCGATAAATGGTTTTTATGTTTTGACAGCTGATGATTCAACCAAAATCATTTGTGTTTTTTTGTTGCTAAACAATGCAATCGGCTTATTCTGGGTCGATAGCATCGCATAAATGATTACCCGAAGTACCAATATTATGCAACAACTATTCCTGTTGCCTTTCGTGCCGGTTGTATGAGTGTGGTTACGTACCGACCTGTATTTGGTATATACCTGACGTAAGTTTGTAATTGCTTGACAGAGGAGGAGGTGAATGTCGTGAATACGATATCACCCATCGGTCCTGACGAGCTCCCTCCGCCGTACCAGCAAGCTGGAATGCCGCTGGTGACATGTCGCGTGTGCCAGGCTTTGATCGATATATCAGGGAAGAGGGAGCAACACGTCGTGAAATGCGTCACGTGCAACGAAGCCACGGTATGATCCCATGTCGTGTACCTTTTACAGGATACATTCAATGTTTTAACATCTGCATACTATGTCTTCTTTACACATAATTGTTTATTTGCTAGTAGCATTTGTAACGGTCATATTCATATGAGATAAGTTTTGATTTTTACCTGACTATGCTAAAGCCGAAAGAAGAGTTATGATTTTGTTTGTATGTGTGTTCCATCGTAGCGTGAAATCCCCTGATTTGATTTTGATGAAAGAGGTGTTGATTCATTATTATTTTCCAATTAACAAAGGGTAGATTTAGTATAAAATATACAAGATAGGTTTTATTAGTAGTGTGATTTTCACTTGATATGAGTAATTGATGGTCGAGTAACCCAGTAAATGTTTGTTAACCTTCCCTTCAGTACAGTAGGTCTTCATTAACTTAATCCTGTTAAACAGAGAATTAACATTGCCTTACACTGCGTAAAACAGGTGAATAAATATATTAGATTCCAGAATTTTGTGTACAAATATAGTTGTGTATGACCAGTGGTGTGCACTCCATACAGACAAAAAGACACTGTCTACCCTACCCAACGTTATCTAATTTGCTTTATTATGATACCTAATAGCTTCATCTACATATAAAATATCAGTACATTACGCATTAACTTAAATTCTTAAATTACAAAACAGCTCCATCTATCGGGTCATCATCGTATCCTTTGTACTGTTCTGAACTCGATAGTTACTTACATCCGAAGACAGTCGCAATTCAATACACTAACGCCGCTACGCACCTTCAACGAAAAAGACAGACACAATTCTGTCTTCCGTCTGAAAACGTTCTTGCGTGCGTCATCATATTGCCAGTGTGCACGACGACAGCGCCAACTAACGGGAGACGTATGAACCAAACGCACGCAAGCATACCGGCGGAGTTTAGACATGTCTTTTCGAAGCGCTTATTGCAGCATTTTGTATACGTATTGTTGTTGTAATATTATTTGACTTTTTCTATTTATATTATAATTGTTATTAAATTATATTTCGGCTGAAATGATGTTGTTTGGTTTGTTCTTGTGCTTTGAAAATATTGATACTAATAAACAGGAAAGTTTTTTTACAATGAATATTTTTTAAACTGCGATTATTTTTTAGTGGATGTGGGCTGTCTATGAACCATTGAAAATGGTGCATTTTCAAAACTTTCCTTTACCAAGTTTTAATCGAATAAGGCCGGTGTAGGTACAAGATAACCCGAGTTTGAATACGAAATACTAATACTATTCTTGGCCCCCGGGGTGCACTGATTATTCTGTTTCCATTGTTTAGGTACATGGATATATGTATTGACTTAAGTATACGCCATTATTAATCGAAAAGATGAGAAAATATGCTGAATGGGTACCTATTTGGGAAGTCTAATATTACTTTATATTTTGTTGTCTACCCTGTCTAAAATCTCTGTGCATGCCACTGTGTATGACTTACAGGATTTTATAAAACTCAAATTGTATATATGTATGACAAAGGTCAATAAACTATAGAGCCTTTATTTGTAATTTTTAGGTGCATAATTTCATTAATATGTTATGTACCAATGATTAGTCATACAATAAAAGAAAACTATTGAAAATATGAGAAATAGCAGTTTACTTGTTTACTTTATATATTATAAATTAGTCAATGGGAAGATCTTATCTTAGGATTTAGACTGTGTTCATCGGAGCATTCTACTTAAATACTGATAATTAGTATACATAAACACAATTACTGGTCACACTATCAAGTAATAGGATACACACAGGATGTACTTTTATGTGAGATAAGGATATGATATGAGACTTTGTTGTATTAGGTCAGTCAAGGCAATAGGTGTCTCGTTTAGTATTCTAAAGTGCTTCACAAAATAGAGTCATTGTATAATTTAAAAACACTAAACCATATTAATTTTGCCTTTGCCAAAGGGCAAGCAGACCTACAAAGAAAGAGCAAAGCTCAGATATTAGGGGTCTGATACAAGGCTAATAAAATAAATAAAAAACCATATTATTCAGAAGAGACCGAAGAAATTACCTATTTTTGAAATCAATATATCCATACTAATAATTATAAATGTGAAAGTGTGTTTGTTTGTTTGTCTTTCCTTCAAGTGGCAACAAGTGGACCAATTTAGATGAAATTTGGTATGCAAATAGTATCACTGTCTATAAGTAGAGTATCATTGGGTACGCAAATTCTAAGACTACGCGGGACGAAGTTCGCGGGCATCGGCTGGTTCTCTTTATTATGAATCATGTTAATTTGAAATGTACTATGTATCACTACATAGTATAAAACAAAGTCGCTTCCTGCTGTTTGTCCCTATGTATGCTTAGATCTTTAAAACTAAGCAACGGATTTTGAAGCGGTTTTTTTTTTAAATAGATAGAGTGATTCAAGAGGAAGGTTTTAGTATATAATTTATTACTCATACTCATAATCATTTATTCATAAAACCGATTTATATGTCATAGTAAAAATAAAAATGATAAAAATACATCATACACAGTATATCTAGTCACAAAGTATTATAGTTTAACACTCAATTCCTGTGGGAACGCTATAACCGAATTCCACGCGGACGAAGTCGCGGGCAGAAGCTAGTATCTAATATATTTTCTTGGAATGCATAAATAACTTTGAACTGTATGCATAGTCACTAAGTGATGTTGTACAGTAGTATACCTACGATATATATGTCATATGTTTTGACTTAACACATTGTTATTGAGTGAGAAGGTCAAACCTTCCCTTATAAACCACTTGTTACAAATCATATACATATGTAATTCATTGATCAGTTCCGGCATGAAGCACGCAGTGTGTATATTTACACAAAATGCTTCAGCGTGTTGCCCCCTGTCATAACTTTGTACCTTTCCACCTGGATGTATGAGATTTTATTTATAAAGTCCAATTTGAGTTGCACACATAAAATTATCATTCATTTCAATCAATTAGTGCCAGGTCTTGGTAATGCTACCTCTACACAATCAATCTGACGTCAATATTACCGGATTGACTGTATCGACGAAATACTGCCCGTGTAACTCTGGTCTTATGATTACGTTGGCAGCATGGAAGTAGTACTAAAGTACTAATCGCTGGAACTACCTCTGTGACCTAGTTTTGGGCCAGGTGCGCGGGGGTGAGTGGCGTGGAAGGCTTGTATCTCTCAAAATTTAGGCACGTTTATGAATTGTGAACGAAAACGACCCTTGGGCCTCACGTCTTTGAGGTCAATTTGTATTGTTTCGAAATTGACACTACTCCCTCCAAATGTACTTATTACCCCCATGGTTGGCAGCCTATAAGGAATGCGCCGCCGGGCAAGAAGTACGTGCGGTGCCCGTGCAACTGCCTGCTGATCTGCAAGTCGTCGTCGCAGCGCATCGCGTGCCCGCGCGCCGACTGCAAGCGCATCATCAACCTGGCGCCGTCGCCCGTCACGCCGCCCGTGCCCACGCTGCCCGGCATGTGCCGCGTCGTCTGCGCCCACTGCCAGGACACTTTCTTGGTATAACATTCAATACTAGTATATTTTAATACAGTTGCTCAAATAGTAAACATTTCGATACCTATTTAGCGTGCGAAAAGTTGGGCATTTCCGAACGCGCGCTTTTTGTTTTTTGACACCTAGATAGCATGCGAAAAGGATTTTTGAACTTCACCCTGTTAATATTTTTTCCCTAATGAATTAAAAAATGTCGTTTGATACACGTGCGAAATTGTCATTTTCACTTGTCTCCAATGTTAGGTTATACCATAGAGAAATGATACAAGAGTGGTACTTGAAGCTAGATGGCGAGCCGAACGCAAAGTGTACAACAACAATTTGCAACTAATATTATAACTAGAACTCTTCTTTGAAATCCTCTTATTACACAGAGACTTCGGGTTGTAAACTGTTAAGCAATAAAATATGATTTGCGTTCGGCTCGCCATCTAGCTACAAGTAGCGGTAGCAAACTGCTAAACGGTTGGGTAATCGGGGTTCAGCCACTGGATGCTAGATGTCGATCTGATGTTAACCTGGGTTTCGGAGCATGCACTACAGTATGGGCTCTGCCACTCTTCTTGTATCATTTCTCTATGGTTAAACATATAACTAGGGACTCGCTCGTGATAAATTGACAAACATTTCGCACTTGCATCAAGGTGTAACCATTAGTCAGGAATAAAAAAGTGTTTATATTTATTCTTTGTACGTTTATAATTCCAGTATCAGCTGTTAAAGAACGCGCCGGTGCGATGTCCGCACTGCCGCAAGGTGTCGTCGGTGGGGCCGCGGATGGCGCGCGTGCGCGGCGCCATCTTCGCCGTGCTGGCGCTAATCGTGCTCGCCATCGCGCTGGGCGTGACCCTCGGCACGCTGGCCGCCGCCAAGACCCACGGCACCGGCGTCTACGTCGCATACGTCGGCGCTTTCCTCCTCGCCCTCATACTCTTCAGCAGAGCCGTCTACTACTTCGCCATGAAGGTCAGTACCATCGAGGGCCCCATGTAAACTTAGCTCACACAGACGCTCGTCGTTCCGACGTCGACATATGCAAGCTCCTTCAAACTGTAACTTCAATTTCTATACTCGACCTGACGCAACAATTTGGCGCCCTGATATTCTAGTGCAAATTTGGACTAAAAAAATTTCGCAAGTAAAGTTCACACATTTGGCTTTATTTGTATTTTTATAATTATTACTGCACATTTATTGTTTGCACTAGTATCACATATCGGCGCCTGCAAACCATGCTCAGGGCTTGTGTTTTTTTGTAAGGAGATCGAGATGTTTTAAGGTGGTGTGCATTTGTGTATAAATCGGAATGGTGATCGTCTGGATGGGACCTAAGCTTGCAATAATTTGTGATAATCTATGACTAGGAAATTTTATAAGAATTTTTTAATTCCATATAGCATTCTTATTATTTGTTTACTGAGTTCCAAGTCAATGTTTACATGCTCCTCATAATTGTTATCATTGTCGAAAATGCCATTTGAACCATTCGCGTGGTTGAATGAGGATGCAAGTTTCTTTTTTGAAAGTAGTTTAAAAATGAATGAGATTACTTACTGAAATATATTGGTCGACAAGTGAAGACGAAGATTTAGTTTTAGGTGAGGTTGTTGTGTAATTTTAATCGGCAATTAGGTTTTTAAACATGAATATAAAGTCGTAAAATTTAATTGTGATTAGTGTTGTGTTGAATCATCATCAATAATGTCTGACTGCAAGCCTGTGCCTGGCTGCATGAATATAATTTTGTAGATCGAATTTAAAAAAATCCCACCTTGTACTAATCATATTTGGGTTTGAAAGGTTTAAATAGTCATCTGAATCTGGATTTTAGTGTAAAACATTTGCAAAACTAAAAAATATTGGGAAAATGAACTATGTAATTTGAACCTTTTCACAGTGGCCTACCTATGTAAACAATAGACATGACTTAAACATAATCCAATATAATATCAACGCCACAAGCATTTTATAATTTGACTTGCAAAAAAAAACTAAGATAACGCGATAAAAGTATTGTGTATAATCTCAAAATACATATTATTAGGATGGTAATATTTGAGTCAGACATTTTGTACATATTATGTAACTTATAGACTGAATCAACCTGTTTTAATTATATTGATATTAACTGTTGCAACCAACCTAGCCATACTTCTGCTTACATGATAAATTGAAAAATGTGTCTGACTATAATAATGTATTGTAAGAAGTTGATAAATTTTGGCATCAGAAAATAATAAAAGCAACAAAATTATAACTATACATTGTAAACATGCATGACGCATACGTGTGTCAAATCGTAATTTTTGTTTAAGTATTCAAAAATAACTAATTAGATGCATGCATGTCAAATTCAACATGTATTAGAAACTTGTTGATGTGCTCCCGTAAAGAATTCCAAGCCAATAACAGTTAATTTAATGGGCAATTACATAGCGGTATCCAATTAATGAAAGGATGCTAATGAAATAGTTGTATTAACATTTATACCTACTGTCAATGACATTTCTAATGCCTATAGTCAACTCTGAAAATATAGGGCTAGCTAGATTTTTATATTCTTTGTGTTATTGACTAATAAATTAGTTATAAATAACATATAGCATACTGTACAATTTATTTAAAGCTTAGATATTTTATTACATGTATTCAATATTTTAAAACATATTTGTAGGTATCATTTAAAGGTTAGTCCAGCGGCCGATTTGGCACTTCGTGGTAAAAAGAAATGTAAACAAATCACCTTAATACTATAATCATGCCAATTGAGTAATAATAATCAGCATGCGACATTTATTGCAAATTCTCCAACATACAAAAAAGAAATATTATGACTGTATATTTACTGAGGAGGACATCATAAAAAAGCAGTTTGACAGTTTTCTAAGTAAGTAATAATTTATCAGTCTTGGTGTCAAATCGGTTGTAGGACAATCACACACATACGAAATATTACAATCATAAATATTTTCATAAAATGCTAGGGCTATACATGTATTTGTAGTTATAAGCCGAATAAATGGTATCAATTAAAAATTATGACTTATTTTCTTTAAAACAACCTTCATAAATATGCATGTCCATATTTAAATATCCACTATCTTCCGCCCGCTTGGAATTCGGCTATCGCATTCCCGCGGGAACTATATATTTTCCCGGAACTCTATGTCAATACGAAATTTCATCTGAATCGGTCCAGCGGTTGAAGCGTAAAAAGATAACAAACAGACAGACGGACAGTTACTTTCGCATTTATAATATTAGTACGAATGCGTAATCTCACTCCTGTTTACCGTTGGGATAGGCAGGTACCACAGAACGCTACCTGCTTCTATCCTGACGTCCCTCACTTCGCTTCCTCCACATTCATCACACTGTTCATGCGAGCCCGTCGGTTTCGACTTAATTTTTAATTTGGCTACTCTTCATGTTTATTTTTTTGTTTATAATTACCTAAAGCTAGCATGAAGTTTTATTTGTTTACTTTATGTCAATTTATATAATCATCCAGTGTGGTCACTTGCTGATGGATAGGTACTCTATGGTTTGAAGCAAAAATAAAACAAGCGAATTAAAATTAAATAATTTGTATTAAATATATTATGGTAGGTACACTTTTTTTCTTACATCGTGTTTCGTTACAGTTTAAACACAAGATAAATTATATACAAAGTTGGTTGATTTGTACAATAAAACACCTAGAATAAATTAGTTCAAAACTAGGACATTTTATGAGTGTTTTTTTTTTTAATATTACAAGTAGTTATGTTTTTAGCTTCCTTTAAGAATGTGAGTCCCTATATCGTGTCATCGTACCGAGGCAGTTGCAACACATTAATTTAAGTGCTATTTCCTTTAAAAAAAGCATGTATTGATTGATGGATTGATAAAAATGCTTTACAACGGCGTTGAATGTTTAGTTACACGATTTAGGAAAAGTCAATCTGATGAAAGTTGATTTATTATGTATCGAGTATACGCCGTGGTGGCCTAGTGGTTCGACCTACCGCCTCTCATGCCGAGGGTCGGGGGTTCGATTCCGGCTCGTAGAGGTACGAGCCGGAATCGAACCCCCGACCTACTTTACTTATGTGCGAAATTAAAATTGAATTTACCACCGAGCTTTTCGGTGAAGGAAAACATCGTGAGGAAACCTGCACGCATAAGCGAAGTACTTAATTCAAAGATGTGTGTGAAGTCCCCAATCCGCACTGGGCCTGCGTGGGGACTATAGCCCAAACCCTCTCGTGATGAGAGGAGGCCTGTGCCCAGCAGTGGGACGCAAATAGGCTGTAGTAGTAGTAGTAGTATGGCCATGTGAGTTTTGGTATTTTATTACAACCAATACAAACGTAGAGCTGAAATCAAACTTAAATAATTGAATCTAAACTCTAACTTACGACTAGACATCAAAGTTACAATTACAAAATATAACAATTACAGTCATGATGACACGAAAAATTATAGAATTTGATTCATATACAGATATTTATATCTAGATTTTCTAGACAGAAAAAGGAATGTTGTCGCTACTTTCTACATACAAAGCGCCATCGATGAATGCGTTAAAAGTAAAAACTTATTAAAAATGTACAACGTGTTATGAGAGATATTATTGTAAGAATCGCTATCAAATATTTAAATTACGATAGGGCATCGGAATAAAATTACTTAATTGAAGAAAGATTCAATGGAACACATCAACTAAACAAAAACTGTACTCTTACATTAAATATTCGTCAACAACGTAATTAAAATGATGTACACGAATGTCTAATAGGTATCTCTACGAACTGTTGAATCAACATCTCACGAATACCTATTCAAATGAGTTAAGCACTTAAGCAGATCTCTTCCTTTGTGTATAGCATAAGGTAGATGTTGTTTCTTTTTCGTCATCAGTTAGCGTTAGGAAAATAATTATTATGAATTTAGGTTCAGTTGAAATTTGTTTTTTATATACTCGAATGAGGCCACAGAGTTTATCTCCTGGCAACTTGAATTAGGAAATCATTAAAGTATGTGTACATAAGTATAAAATTGCATCTTAAATAATCCTTGGGCTATAAAATCCAGGGAATAATCCAGGGGGCTTCCCTATAGCACCGCTCACGCGTCACGGCGCTCAAGTTGAACTTTAAATTTAGCTGCTTAATGTTTGGTTGCAACGCCGCGACGCGTGAGCGATGTTATAGGGAATCTCCCTGTCCCTATTTAAGACTTCGAATATAGCCCCTTGTCCATCTCAATCCTTGCGTCATGTGAAAGTCGAACGAACTATTCGCGATGAAACGTGTTAACAAAAGTTCCACATTCCGACACCCTATTGGGCTGCGTTCCGAATCGCACTCAGAGCTCTCACAGCACCTTGCATCCTTTTCTCTCTTGAAATTCGACTCTTAAGAGGGAAAAGGATGCAAGGTACTGTGAGCGCGATTCGTTACGCAGCCTTGGAGTTTGGGTCTAATGGGTTTTGTCGTAGGAGTCTTTGTGCTGGTAGCCGCTGACGTAGCCCGAGCCGTCGACGAGGTCCTTGCGGCCGGCGATGCCCTTGCCCTTGCCGGTGTCGTCGAAGCGCTGCCGGTGCGAGCCCGTGTACTTGCTCGTGTCCGTCAGCCGGTCCACGGCCGCGGCCGCCGCTGGCGACTTTGTCACCTGTAGCCAGATGCGCAAAGTAAAAAAAAAGAAAACCGCCTTCAAACTCTGAAAGACTCCATGTCGATGGCAAGTTCAGTAACAGGTTGTCGTTGTCTAGGGTCGGTTCACTTGAGAAGGTTTTTTTTAAGTCAGTTAAAAACAAGATGGCTTATTCATCCGTAGTAATGAATACTAATATTATAAATGAGAAAGTAACTGTCTTTATATCTGAAACCTCTTCACGCTTCGACCATTGGACCGATTTGGATGAGTATGGAGATAATTGGAGTCCCAAGGAAGGAAATAGGCGACTTTTTATCCCTGAAAGACGCACAGTTCCAGCGGTAATATAACCTATAACCAAGATGGCGGGAAGCTAGTTAATATTATAAATCCGAAAGTAAACCTTTTCGTCTGATCCCTCTTCGCGTTTAAACGGCTAGACCGAGATAGTTCCAGCCCCGGGAAAGACTTAGGTTCTTTTTATCCCGAAAAAAATTCACGCTAATAAAACCGCGAGCACAAGCTAGTTACTTCATAAAATGAACTGAAGGTAAATGTAAAACAGTCGCGTGTTTCAGTGTACACCTATAATTAGTTTTTTTTAATATATTTAGATGTCGTTTTAAGTACATAACAAGTTATTAAGCTTGATTGTTTATGGCGAAATTACGGTGGCACAAGTAAGTAGTTTATGTTTAATGGGCCCTTAACGAATGCTAAATGTGCGGTAGAACTATGTTAATTGGCGCCTGACAAGTGATGTTCAGGAGTTCGGATATCATTTCGTAGGTAGGTACTTTACAAAAACCTGTTAAACCAATTTCTTTGAAAGCGGAACACGCGGAAATCTTGCAGCTCTGAAAGTAATATGTATAGTATACTCGATCGTATTCCCAAACGAGTTAAAGGCTATATCAAATTATTCACGACTAGCTTTTGCCCGGAACTGTACGCAGAAGGGCGTTTTCAGAAATTGTTGTAAAAACTTGATTTCTCACAATTCGAATTTGTGTGTTTACATACTATTCAGAATCGATAGCTCTACCAATCTGAACACGAGAAAAAAAATCCCGAATCAACTATTCCACGTCACTTTTTGGTGTTAGTATTTCTACGAGGGTGACGTTAACGGAAAATATTATTTCAATAGAAAAATCTGGGACATGTTTTTTCTCGTAACAGTAATGAATTACAAAGAATTCTGAGTAAGAAAAAGCCAAAAATTTACAGATTATGAAAATAGTACATTTCGATACTAGTGCGGAAAGTGTGTCATTACTTCACGAGTAACGAGATATACTCGAGAGACTCGGGACGAGTGAAGAATGACACTTCCGCACGTGTATCGAACGACGTTTTTTAATACAGTTGCAGAAAAAATAAGAAAAACAACAAGTAAGGAATTAGAAACGTTTATATTATTAATTTTGTAATTGCAATAGAACTGAAAAGTAATAAAGTTCTACAAAAATTAAAAAAAATCTCGTAATAAAAAAATCTTATATCTTTATTTATTTATTTTTTATTTACATAATAGTTAATGGCACAATTTGTATGTTGCCTTTGCAAACATAAAACATGCTTGCAGTAAGAAAAAACGGAACAGCTGCTGAAACGCCTGTCAGAGGGAGGCCTCTGACAGGCGTTTCAGCAGCTGTTCCGTTTCACTCAGACAACTTATTAAGAACGGTTATTTAATATACGTGTTATAATGATGAAGAGGTAAGTAATCAATTATGAAATATGTATAGTTTTCGTATTCTTACATTAACAGTAAGTTTTAATGTCGATTACGACGTTTAAAGGTAACCAATATTAACACTTGTCAATAAATAGTCATGAACTGGAACAAGCATAAATTTAACAAAAATGGAAAAGATAAAAGCACTAGCTCGCAAAAACCAACTTTGCGCACGCTAAACAGCTACGTAAAGTAGCACTTTTTGAGCAACTGTATTAAAAAAAAAACCTACAATTTCTAAAAATACCCAGAAACAGTAATGTATAATCCCATTTCTTACCCGTTCCCATGGGAATTTTGGGAAATCCTCTTTTAGTAGGTACTCCTCTGCATTTCCCAAGGAACCTACATGCGAAATTTCAGCTCACTATGACCAGTAGCTTCGGCTGTGCCATCGTGTCATCAGTCAATCGTCCGTCAGTAAAGGGAGTTTTATTATGTGTGTGTGACACGAGAATTTTATATATCTCTAATATATAATAATAAGTCGGGTTTTCCTCCCTGACGCTATAACTCCAGAACGCACGAACCGATTTCCATGGTTTTGCATTCGTTGGAAAGGTCTCGGGCTCCGTGAGGTTTAAGGCGGTACGAAGTCCGCGGGGTCAGCTAGTTAGATATAAGATGTATTGTATCTAGATTTATATTTTTTATGGTATTTAAGTATGTTTATTACATTTTGTGTTTGTTTCTTCTGCACATCTTAGTACAGAGCACCGCCTACCAACCTAGTTTGTTTTTCTTCATCTATTAAGTGATAAGACCGCCATACCATACCATTCTGTATGCCATACTTTTTGTGTAATTACATTGTCTGTACTGTTCCCTTAATGTGTGGTGTTCAATAAACTATATTGTATTGTATTGTATTTATATACACGTGTGTCACACATATCTGATCACAAGGAGCAAGAAAACAATGTTCACTTACATGCGAAGTGAGCCCAGGCTGTCCGCAGGACGTGAGTTTCTTCTTTATCTCCTCGAGTTCCACCTTCTTGCTCTTGGCCAGGTCTTCTAGGAACTTGGTGTAGTCTTCGACCGTCAGCTTCATGGTCTTGAGCTTCTTGAAATGTATGGCGGTGTCGGTCGTGGTGATCTTCTTGCCGTCGATCACCTTGGCTTGTTTCATCCACTTGTCGCTTTGGGACAACGTTATGTGCTTGCCGTCGGACTTCGGATCGCCGAACTTTGAGAAGGCTTTGAAGGCGTCCTGAAATACGGAATATGGTTCTGTTGATAAATAAAACAGAGATAAGTGGCTTTTTTATACCAATGGTATAAAAAATCGCATTGCAACCTAATTTTAAGCAGCTAAATTTAAAGTTCAACTTGAGCGCCGTGACGCGTGAGGGATGCTATAGGGAATCTCCCTGTCCCTATTTAAGAGGGTTTATCCCGAAAGTTGGCAACGTCGCATATAGCTATGAAATATTCCGCTGTTTTTATTAATTTCCTCAATATTGCTGAATTAAAAAAGAAGTTATCATTCTATGGTTGAACGACGCGTCTCGTTTTATATTTGTTGGTTAGGCATTCAAATGATAAGATTACATTATAATGCATGGAAAATGCGATGGAAAGTTTCCAAAGGATAATACTTCCATAATACTAAAATTTTCGTGTTTCTATGATAATTGTTGCAATCCATACCTACTTGATGTTTTATTCAACCATAGAGCGATAATTCATATTTTCATTCAGTAATATTCAAAAATTAATGAAAACAGTGAAATATTTGACAGCTATTTGCGACGTTGCCAACTTTCGGAGTAAACCCTCATAAGGCTTCGAATATACCTAACCTCAGACTTTTTACAGGGTTTCCTCTTACAGATATTCGTTTGAATATTGTAAATTGATGTTGTTTTAGGAAAAATACCTTTTTGAAATAGGGATACAGATAGTGGGTACTTCCATGACTGCAGGGTACTTATATGACACTACTAACTTCTACGACTCGGTTCGACTAACTTTTTAAACACAGCGATATAACATGCTAAATATAATTTATAAGTTATACTTGTACTGTGTTGGTGAAAATGTGTTATTAAATACCGATTCCGATGTGGATGAGTTATATTTACGATACGAACCTTTTTCTGTCACTATACATACTGTGGAGACTGGCCGAGTATAATCGGTGAGTTGACACATTTTCTTTCGAATATAGGTATTTTTAAGCGTAGAATTGTTTAGTTCCATATATTGAGGCTTGATAGCCATTGTAATGCAAACATCTCTGGAAATATAATATGAATTTAACTAAAATCTATTATTTATTTATTAGGGATGTGATAGGGCAGTATTAGTCCCCCTACAATACTTTGTCACAAAGCCGAAGTGAGCTCCGCTTGGGGCTTCATGTATTTATTAAGTGTCAACAGATGTACTCGTATGTACCTCGTAAGAGACGTTTCGGGTCCATATACAGGCATAGTCATACTCATAACTCCTGCACGCAACGTCCCTATTACAATGGTCTAGAACAATGGGCCGTCGTTACCTTAAACGGGACGGCGCCGTCCTCGGGCTTGGTTCCGTTGGCCGCGCCCGGCGCGCCGCCGTTCTCCAGCTTGACTGCCTTCACCTCCTGCGTCACCTGCTCCACTGAATCCTGAGCTGCTTCCGCCATTGTAGCTGGAAATTGAATACGGAGTTTGACCAATCTGATCCAAGACGACCTGAGGAATCCTCAGGTCTTCAGTGAAGATCGTAGAAATCCGAGTGGCATCCGAGTGGTAGCTTTTATGAGACCTGGGGCTCAATTGGAAAGGGAACTTCCATATCTCATCCCTACCGTCAAAGCGTCACGGCGGTGAAAGGTTTAAGTAGCTAGATTTAAAGTTCAACTTGAGCGCCGTGACGTTTTGACGTTCCCTATAGCTTCCTTTCGCTTTTGCGTCGGGAATGAAGCCCCTGAAGATCTAGGGAATACGGTGGATGCGAGCACAAGACAGTAGCTTTGATGAGGCCTGGGATAATTCTCCGCAGCGCTACAGATGCAGTCAAAATAGAAGGCATTCATAGTAGCTATTTGATGTAAACTCGTTAACTCGTTATCGCACTTTGGTTTGTTAATTGAATTAAACATTTAGGTAATTTTAGTAGGTTATAAGTACCTACAATATATGATATGTATCATTTTTTCTACTTTTATGTGCTTTGGCAGCCTGAAAATGCTACCTACAATCCGAACCTTAACTGCCGAGAAGTGTCCTAAGTAGCAAACTTTGTATATTTTAATCCTTAAACTGGAACTATTAAGTTTGTGAAATATATTTTTTTAATTAATACGGCTGTGAATAGAAACTACGGTAAATAATCTTCGAAGCACTTCTCAAATAGATCTTCGATTCATAGTTTCAGACTCGTTGTAATGGCACCCCGACGTCTGAAGGAATCTGAAAATGGTGCCAATGGCTACACAGCACGAATACTTTTCCATTGATATTAATCGACCTGAACTTAACGCTTTGTTTTTACATAAGAAAAGTAGAGGTTGATAAGATATCCGTTATCGGAACCGTGATATTTCGGTATAAACGCTAAAGTGCAATACTTCCTTAATTACGGAAACAACATACAAACCACTAAACATCAAGGTATTGTTGTATTTAAAAACCTCGCAGTCGGGGGTGATGTCATACTAAAATGAAATATCCAACGAACGGTTATGTTCCCATCCACCAAACGCAATAAGAGCGAGAATCGTCGATCGCGGTATAACGCTAAAACCGGCAATTACATCACCGACCTTGCACACAGAATGTTTTTCAAACTTGTTGATAGTGCTCACGTTAGCAGAGATTCTCGTAAGTCGCATAACGAATGTAATTCCTAAATATGATGCACCACACATGGAGCTCTCTACTTTTGGCGAATACTATAATTATTAGGTAGGTAACCATATTACCCGACTGCGCCAGAAGGAGGGTTGTTTTTCGATTGTATGTGTGTTAGGTATGTTTGTACCTACATTTCTTGGGCACGCTTTGTATCCTCGTCAATCAGTCAGAATCGTTCCGCGTTCTATCAATACTCACTTAAAGTGCCTTTGCTAAACTGAGGGGATTCTAAGTAATCAACTCTACCTACACGGAAAGGAGATATATTTAATATTATAAATGCGAAAGTAACTCTGTCTGTCTGTCTGTCTGTTACCCCTTCACGCTTCAACCGCTGGACCGATTGAGATGAAATTTGGCATGGAGATAGTTGTGGTCCCGGGAAAGGACTGGGCTACTTTTCATCTCGGAAAAACGCATAGTTCCCTCGGGAGCGCGATAACCGAATTCCACGCGGGCGAAGTCGCGGGCAGAACCTAGTTATAAATATGTTTCTAAAATACAATTGCCATAAGAGTTACAGTTATCGATTTCGATAACGCCAAATGCATAATACATTTCGAATAGGTTGGTACCGTATATGCACCGATCGTATAGCTTTGTAAAAAATAATTAAAAGTAAGTATTCTTGACAAACGCTGCCGCACGGAAATCGTAACGAACGCTGACCCATTTCCAGTTGCAGTCCACAGTTTAAAATAGTTATGAACTACACACACCTTGTGTTAACGCAATAATGGTTTGAATGAGATGAGCACACAAAAATTACGACACTTATTCACGAACAGGAAAAATGACCTCGACTTGTGTATTTTGGCGTCATGAACCAAAACAAATCCACAATTTAAAATGACTTATAAACTAAACATGCGGGGGCCGTAACAATATGCTATTACACCTCCACAGGATCTGTGGGTGCACTGCCTATAAATACCTATAAAATCTAGACTAAATGATCAGACCTTAGAGATCAAGGTGGCAATGGCATAATACCCTCACACAAACATTTAAATGGTTATATGCGTTGTTACTACTAAACTCAATATGGTTTCAATTGTTTGTTCCTCTTAATACGTTTATCTACACTCATATCATAAATCCTCTATGCTGCGTTCAAAAATCGGTAGTAATGATATCCGTTATGGCAGCGAGTTCTGTCAAAGCCAATTTCCTATCTGTGGCACAGAATAAGTAATAGTACTAACGTACAGAAGGCCGACTGCTAACAAAAAACCGGTTTTGTTGCACCGTACGCTCCCAAAGTGGCCATCTCTTTCTATCACATGCAGCGCGCTCTTTCGGAGGCCACGCCCTAGCGCTAGGGCTGGCGCACTCGAGAACAAATTAAATCATGCGCCTAGTATTAGTACATAGTTTAGGTAGAATAGTGTTATTAACAAAATATATATTTAAGTTAAGTTAGTTATTTTTATTATTATTAAAAACACTGGTCTACACAGATGCTACAGCGTAATTTGCAATTAAGTTATCACATATTTTATCTGTCAATTTATGAATCTGCTAAATTTAAAATTAAGACACACCGTCACACAACTGCATTATCATAATATACTAGCAATTGTCCGTGACTGCATCCCGAGTACATAGAATTTGCTTACCCGATAATACTATACTGTACATGCACCCATACAAAATTTCATAATTTTACTCTTTTTTACCAAATAATTAGGTACTTTTTACCAAATCATTTTACTGTTGTTAATTGTTACTACAACCCTCTGCTATACAATATTTTTTTGACATGATTCAAATTTCATAGCACATTTGACTCTTGCGTCCCGACGTACATTAAGAGAAAACGCACGCGCGTGCATTGGCTAGCAGTGCGCGGCAACCACTAATCATCACGCCAGGGTGCGAAGCCGGCGGGTACTTGTATCGAGCGCAAAGAAACCAAGGAGTGCGCCGCGCCTGTCTGTGGTCATACAGTAAAATTAATTTTACAATATCGAATTCGGTGTTGTAATGACGGTCAAATTTCGAACATCTTCGAACAGCAATGCCCGCATATATTCTTCAGTCCGACAGAACGAAAGTTTATTCCAAATTCAAATGTCGGCTCTATGAGGTCTATGCTTTTTGAAAATCTGATGCTCTGATCTGTGAGACACTGACGTGTTCGAATTGGCGCCATTGTGGATAGATTTTGGAGCATCTTAGAATTCTTAGAGAATTTATAAAATGAGTGTTAGATAAAGTTGTGTATGCAACTGTACATAATTAGGCCTTAAAACACTCGTGCGATATTATTATGAAACTCGCTTTATTATGTAGTAGTTACATAAACTACTAATTATGTCACTGGCTGGATGGATATGGTAGGTTTAGTTTAGAGTCCATAGTTTAATCTTACTGAGTCATTCATGCACGCCAAGCGCCATCAAGATACCAAACTTAGGTCATATTAGAATAGGTACTAATATCAGTTCGTTGTTTCCATAGCAAAAGCGATACATAGAAACAGTAAGGACGCCTCCTTATTTAAAGTAAAAAGTCGTATATTCGGTAGGTAGGTAAACTTTAAAAGGGTTTATTAGATTTATCCGCTGCTCACGTGGCTTAGGGTGGTGGGACTGGTGGGCGGTTTTAAATAACTTTTTGATGAAATGTTTCGACTGAAACCTCCCACAATTAAAGTTTTAGGAAGAATGAAAAAGCTGCTCTTTGTAGTACCATACCAAGGCTTCGTTCATAAATTTCTTTGTTCAAAAGTTCTAAAGAAATGTCGCAATGCGTAGAGTCTATTCTACCACCATAGAAGGTCAAGTAAGTGTTTAAACTAATGAGTTTCCAGAACAGAACTGTCTGCGTTTTACATGTAGGTAACACTGCAGGTAGGTTGGTACAAAACGTTCGTATAATAAGCATTGGGTGTAGTGTAGATTGCGTGACTGGGTGGTTTATTAGTGGCACCTTCTCCGACCTACTTCGCCTCGGCCCATATTTATGCAATTCCGGCCATCGCTCTCGGGTCGCGGCACCGTAGTACTTGGTCCCACGTGCCGAACGAATTATTAATTACAGACTCTGTAAACACTGCACCTACGATCGTTATTGACATGGATGCGTAGAGTTCGAAGTGGTTGGTTTATGGCTCATGGTAAATAGCCACTGATGTCTCATGACAATTGGATCTTTCCATTTTTACTTCCCGACTGAGTCTACTAGAAGTGCTAGGATATTTTACCCGTTTAAAAGTTTAATATCAGTAGTTAGATTCATTGTGTTAGTCCAGTCTAGGTAAGACCACGTCAAATGCTCTATTTTCTATTGATATCATCATTATCATCATATCAGCCGGTAGACGTCCACTGCTGGCTGGAGATAGGCCTCCTCCTAGGCTCATATTGATATACCTACTTTACTTACATCAAATTACGTACGGTACGTATTAGTAATGTGGAATCAACAATTACGCCGAAAATTTGTATCTATTTATGATATAACGCTATTCCACGCGTGACCCGCTCAACAAGGTTGACGTCACCCTTAACGTTTCGCTATTTATTTCGACCATGACTCATGGCGCCGAAATAGGGCCCCGTGAAGGGGCTAGCGGGAGTGCCAGGGTGCTGCGAAAAAAGCGCCCTTTCTACACTAAAATGTGCCATTTCTGTAATCGACGATACGAAAATGTAACCGAAACATATTATCCGAGCTTGAAGTGAACGTGTGAGTTATCAATTTAATTCAAGGTTACATTTCTTAATTAGTGGTTTACTTTGTATAGATTAAACACGATGCTAGTCGAACAACAACGATTCATAGGGAAATTCGTAAAAATACACCTAAGTAATTCATTTGTAAATGGTGTCTATGTCATTAAGTATCATAAAAAAAGAACAATTTAACGAAAAGGTTATTATTATCATACCGTAGTTAATATAGGTCTGCACATCCGCGTAGAGTTTTTGCTGCTGACCATTAAGAATGACGTTATATCTCAATTCTCATCTATCTATGTAATAATGGAATGATGATTAATTGACTATTGTAGAATTGTGTTCGGGTGGAATAGTCACCTGCGACGTGATCAGATCAGCATACCTAACAAATCACTTTAATCAATTTAAGAACAACAGATGCTTAGGTTAGGTTTAAGCCGTGGCGTGGTGGCCAAGTCGAACACCTCCGCCCCTCATGCCGAGGGTCGGGGTTTCGATTCCGACTCGCACCTCTAAGTTTACTTACGTGCGAAATTCAATTTGAATTTACCATGAGCTTTTCGGTAAAGGAAAACATCGTGAGGAAACCTGCACGCATTACTTCGCAAATCAAAGATGTCCCCCAATCCGCACTGGGCCCGCGTGGGGACTATAGCCCAAACCCTCTCATGATGAGGGGAGACCTGTGCCCAGCAGTAGCTGTAGTAGTAGTAGAGTAGTAGGTACTTGGGATCGGTATTTTTTTTTATTAAAGCTAGTTTAATATATTTAAGGCCGTTCCCTGACCCAGCATCGTCAAATTGCTCATGTAAGATAATACTTTTCTAAGAAATGCTAAAAGTTAAAAATATGAAAAAAACATATGTTATATTTGAATATATCATTCTTAAATTGGCAGCTTTTGTTACACGTTTCACAAAACTTCACTCGATACAATTTAATCCCAAAGTAACCTCTAACTCGGACCTTTAATTCAACTTTACTCCAGTTTATTATATCAAGCAGTGTAAAACTAAACATGACAGAATAAATATCCATATTAAATGCATAATTTGACAGCTTTATAAATGCGATGTATTAGACGGTATTTTTATAGAAATTAAAACGTGTTAAATACTAACTAAATCGGGCGTTCCGTGCGTAGCGCTTTCTCTTTCACTCGTTGCACGAGTGACAGTGACAGCTGAGCTGGGTAGGAGCGGCATTTTTAATTAAATCTATGCCCATACCTACCTAATGTTACCGCGCACTGGTAAGGCAATTGTAAGCATTTCTCATTCTACGTCAGACGTAGAATGAGAAATACTTACAAGGAGCGATTTCTATTCGAGTCAATAAAGCGAAGCGTTAATTCAAATTAATTAACTTCCTAAACATGCAAGGTTTACGACAATTACCTATCCAATTATTATTCGAGCAGTGCTCTAAATCGAACGTATCTCGTTCGTGCACTCTACCGCTTACTACAAATGGAGGGAAATCAGGAAAGTGAAAATATCGTGCGAAAAACCTGACAGAATGTAAACGGCCTTGCAAGTTTCTATACCAGAGTTTATAGCTTACGGCTCTAAGAACTTTCTCCGTTTGCGGCTGCTTGTAGATAATCCGCGGAATTTTACCTATAATTTAAAATTAAATATCGAATGCATCTCAGCTGTTTGTCATAAATAAATATTGTGCCAGTGCTATAATACATGCCGTCGTCAATATTTTCGAGGTTTACTTGTGTACCTACATAAACATTTATTTGATAGTGTATGTTTCACTCGGGTACGGAGATGTCGGATTTCCATTCGAACTAAAAATACGGTACGTATCTTAGTAGGTAATCGCGGTTAGGATAAGAGATCTTGTGTGTGTGGTACTATTACAAATAATTATATATTTATGTATATCCGAAGCTCGTTAGCAGTTAAAACGAAATGCGAAACTAAGTAGAGGTTCATGTGGACTTTTCGCACGTTTCTTGAATCGCAAACACGAATGACATCATAGTATTGCCGAAATGCCGAGGCTGACCCTTCGGGCTCATCTAATGCATATTCAACTACATATGTAACATCTCTGAATACGCTACAAGCGTGACGATATCAATAGAACACAGGGACTATATTCGAAGTCTTAAATCTCCCTGTTCCCTATAGAATCGCTCACACGTCAAGTTGAACCTTAAATCTAGCTGCTTAAAATTCACGCGACGCGTGAGCGATCCTATAGGGAATAGAGAGGTCCCTGTTTTAAGACTTCGAATATAGCCCCATACTAATATTAGACGTCGCTAGACCGATTTAGATGAAATTTGGTATGGAGATTGTTGGAGTCCTGGGGGACATAGGGTAAATTATATCCCGGAAAAAGCATAGTTCCCGCGGGAACGCGATAACCGATCTCCATGAGGAAGGTGTTGTTGAATAATTTGTTGAACCTACATGTTGAACCTACATGTGCGTAGCCGGGGCACGCAGCTAGTTATAAATAAAATAAGTGATAGCGAATACCTAGGTAGGTCTTTGAGGTAGGTACATATTCGACTAGGTACCGATTTGCTTAGTAAACTAACGCTAATAATACTATTGATTGTGGAGGATGGGTACGTAGATATT
Source organism: Aethes cnicana (assembly GCA_963971205.1). Classification (NCBI taxonomy): domain Eukaryota; kingdom Metazoa; phylum Arthropoda; class Insecta; order Lepidoptera; family Tortricidae; genus Aethes; species Aethes cnicana. The sequence goes on from OZ020285.1 coordinate 6,225,371, forward strand.
TATTGGATACTGTTCAAGCAGTGTCATGTTTTCCGATTCCGGTGTGCATCCACCGTGACTGGGAACTCTAGCGTTGAACTTATCATTAAATTGCAAGATTAATCGCCTGGTAGCGCTGATACCGATAACGCCTTTATCTTCAAGTAGACATCGAAAATTACGTGTTTTATTTTTGTTGGAAAATTATTTAGTTTAGTTTAACGTGTATTAAAAGTAGACACCCTCCCTATTTCAAACTAATATTCGTATTTAAATATTATGATATTAATGACTAGTACATGGGTATATAGAAAGAATAAAAGTATACAATGATTGGATACACAGCATGGAAAATTCTTACAAGTTTTACATAAACACGTTTTAAGTAGGTAGGTATTAAACAAACATTAACACAATGCACGCGACGGTTGCTAAAATCAGGCCCGTTGTTTCACCTACCTTGTGTCAACGGACTTCATTTCATCCCCTAACGCGTCCTTTGTTATATTTGTTAGGGTCAACACGGGACAAAAGGATAAGTTGCATATATATTTTTAAAAAATCTACTTGAGTAATTTTGTTAATATTTTTAAGCGCCTATCTTAAGCCCCTCAGGGTTTCAGAAGAAATGTATTAGGGGAAGATCCGCAATTAACTTGCATGTGCTACCCCAGATTGAATCTCATTTCAATGTTATTGAATTTCGTGTTTCGTAAATGACTCGGAACGATAACGCACACACACAAGATTATAAATAAAAATAGACTCACATAAATCTGGATGCGATAGGAAATGAGATCACATAGGCCGTGTGGCGGGCGGCGGCGGGCGTTCGCGGCTGCACCGACAGTCGACGCTGAGCCAACTGAAGCCAGCCATTGTTGACAAGCGGAGATGGGCGCGGCGAGATCTACGCATGCGCCCTCCGCTCGTAGACACCTACGATTCGCACTACACCAAAACCGTAGCAAATCAAATTATATCGCCATTGCAATTTCAACCGTGTACATCTGAAAAATAGATCATAATATTAATCATAATTTCATTTAATATTGTCACCGTTTCGATTTGATAATTCCATTTTTGTTCCGTATCTCGAAACCCTGTGGTCACGGCACACTCCCCAGTGCGTGACAAGTGTCCCAATTTTGTATTCTGTTTTCAAACATGTAATTTAAAAGTTACGACCTTTATGACATAACAGTAGTTTGCCGTACTATGTAATAAACAACTACTTTGCTACCTATTACATAATACATACATTATAATGTTACTTACGATATGTTAATATATTGTAGGTTTTATAAGTATGTACCTCACCTACCTACTATTTAACAATCTACAAGCAAAAGTAACACTTGAGTTGACTCTAACGTCAGATCCAGTAGGTACCACAGTTTCCAGCCTGGGGCTATATTCGAAGTCTTTAAATAGGGATCTCCCCGTCCCTTATAGGATCGCTCACGCGTCGCGTGAACTTTAAGCAGCTAGTTTTAAAGTTCAACTTGACGCGTGAGCGATCCTATAGGGAACAGGGAGATCCCTACTTAAGACTTCGAATATAGCCCCTGGACTTAATTTGTAGATGCTAATATCGATGACGCCTTCCTCTTCCTTCTCCACGAGTAGTCAATCAACTGTTTCAGTCTGGACCTACGCCAAAAACATCCTACGGATTCTTGCAGTTTTCATCTTCTTGATAAACCGAAAACTTTGGGCCCCATCGCTTATCACTTTTGTCAGAAAGACTAGGGGCAATTTTTCAACTGTCAGGTATAATGTATTCTTCCAATACTTTATACAGAAGCTGAATTTAATCCACGGATAACTAGGTATTATGTATATCTTATGGATTTCGGGCTTTGATAAAATAAAACGAATCATTCCATAGGAAACAGTAATAGGTAGTAAGTATGTCAAAAAGATATTGCATTTAAGAACCTTTTTTTTATTTCGGACAAAATACTTTTTCTTTTTTTCTACTACTTAATTTCTACCCACTGTTTCCATGAACAATGTACATATAATACAAACACTGCCAATTTATTAAAAGCATATTTCACTACCTATTACAACTATTAACACAGTACACAATACGTAACAATGTTATGTGCGCGTTGCCAATCCCGCAGTCATAGTAAATTATTGCTATTATTATAAATATTGCCATTAGAATAAATATATTTGATTAAGTTTCACTTAATTCTTTGAATACATTATTACCACATAATAAATAAATAAAATAAACAACAACAGTATAAAATACTATAGGGGCATATAAACAATAAATGAACTTAAAATGTAAACAACACATTGCAGGTAAATATTGCATATCACGTCAAAGCCACGTACATCGCTAGACACGTAGGAATACAACGGCATCACGCATCACGGAAGCGAACGGAACGGAAATAAAATTAAATAATACTTTAGCATAAATAAAATGTCATTGAAGAGAGGTGGCTCCCACCTTCTTAATTGCTCTATAAATTACGGCTCCATGGACTAGTTTCATGACCCCATAGATATGCATATTAGTGGATTCAGATACCTTCTAAGAAAATAAGGTTTATTTTGACTTACATACGTTATCAGGCATGGCACTTAAAATTCAACTACAGTATAAAAATCCCTAAGACCATGGCAAGTTTCTTTCTAAATTATCACCGCAACAATACAAGCCCGGTATTATTCATAGATTAACAATAAGCAAAAACGCATCCGAAATTTATTGTCTACGGCAAATAATATTTCAATCATTTAACATATTATTAATGCTTATCACAATGTTTTAAAAATTGGCCTATTGTTTGCACTAGAGGCAATACTCCGTGTGAGTACTATGACGGTAGTAATGGGAGTAGGTCCCCTAGTTTCGTTAAGACAACGTCGGGTAGAGGTGGTTTCTTTTCGGTCCTGATTTTGTCAAGCTCCTTCTGGGACGTCACTCCCGACATAACCAGCAGGGTCTGGAAACCGCAGCGGACCCCCAGCTCTATGTCTGTGTTGCATCTGAAACAGTTTCTCTGATTGGAGGAGCTCTTCTGATCAATTCACAAATTTGTCTAGTCAGTCATGTAGCTTTAAAGCGATGAGCGGCCTTCAAGCGATAAAATTATACGTGTCGATAGATGATACTGTTTATGGAGTAGCGGTTGTCTCGCGCAATTACGTTGCTTGAAGTCATAGAAAAGTAAGGTAAACCTAGAATAACAACCTTCATACAACTCAGCGTACAGTCAGCAGCAGAAGTAGATAAGCTGTCCAGGTGTTCAAAATGACCTACACACGCCCTTAACGTCTTAAGAATAAGGTCGTGTGTAGGTCATTTTGAACACCTGGACAGCTTATCTACTTCTGCTGCTGACTGTACGCCTGAAATAAGTGTTAAATGCGATGATAGGTGTCGCTGCCTATATGAAAATTTGAAGCGCCCCCTGGATATTGCTTACGTAACGAGCTTGGCATGGCGATAGTCAGTCTATATAATTCCTAGTCTCTGTTTGAGGCCCAAGGCCCCGCGCCTGAGCGATGCCTAACAATAATGGAGACACCGGAAGTGTATCCCAGCTAGCTAGACCTCGCGTGCCTCTTAAAGTGGACCAAAGTTTCCATAAACTAGCACCAGATAGATGTTAACAATACTCGTCATGTAATGATGGTTCCGTACGAAATGATCAGTGATCTATGTAAGAATTTCGAACTGCCAAATAACGGCCTATTAAGGTGCGTAGTAAAGTGAAAACCCGAATTTGGGCACGTTTAAAGATATAAAACTAATAATTAGACCAAAATATAGATCTCGAAAAAATACATTTGAGAATTGATATGTGCTCATCAAAAGGTGCGGTGGGTACGTGCACAAGCATCGTCCGCGCACGTAGGTACCCACCACAACTTGACGGAAATGGTAGTTATTTACGGTTTTTGACTAAAGTAATGATTATTTTACAATATCCACAGCTCAGATTATGTAAAACTAAATAATGTTTCATTTTCTGACAGCCCGTGTAAAATCATGGTCTAGATTTTGAGCGATTTAAAAGTAAGGCATTTTCAATGCCTTACTTGATGGTTTTTTTTGCAAGGACGAACTGGACGTATCGCAATTTCCGCAGCTCAGATTAAAGAGGACATTTTTTCGAGACCTATATCTTGGGCCAATTTTTAGTTTTAGGCCCTTAAACGCGACTAAAATGTGGTATTTCACGTTACTACGCGCCTTAAGGAGAAAAATAATGCTAAACAGGACTCGAACGGACCAGCCCTCGGCTGAATGCCGCATTAACCACCGTACACAACTTAGAGGCGCGTGGATAAGGCATTCACTGCCACTTCTGTTTTACGAACTTTCGCCAGGTGCCACATCTGTCATTAAGGGAACATTGCAACGCACATGTGCGTTCAAGGCACTGCGGGAAGGTCAGCAAAACGCACATATGCGTCGGTGGCAGTGAATGCGTTAAGCGATAACTGACTCTGCATCAAGTAGTCAACAGCTTAAGTGCTTCGCCGCGCGCCTTCTAAGTATACGTGCTATGGAATGTTCAACGAAGACTTCAAGTTTCCATATTTCGAAAAAAAATATGTTGTGAAATCTGCTATAATTGAATTGATTTGAACAATTCTTCCAGCAATTACTTAAATTTTTATTGCATTACCATCTCTACGATTACTTTATTTATTAGATGAAAAATAACCCATTAGTAACTCGGTTATAAGTTTGGTTTTTGCATGCATTTATTATGTCAATCTCGAAATGAATTTCTATGATAATTTCTATTATATTAAATGAAATCTTGGGTAGAATACTCGTATAAAGTTGCATTTGGCAACATCTATATCACTGAAAATTATTTATAGGCACCATTACCTGTCTCCAATCATAAGAGTTCTCGCAGGGTCTAGCCCACAGGATTCAAGGTACTTCCTCACATAAGCGTGTGGTTTCCCCAGCACTAGGGATTTCCTCTCGGCGCATGTCTCGACAGCTCGCACGATGGTGCCTGTTCCAGGGACAACTATGGACCCTCCTGAAATGCATGGATGAAATTTCTATAAGTATTCTGTCAAGGCATAGACGAATGACTGTTCAGTTAAGAGGGTTTATTCCGAAAGTTGGCACGTCGCATATAGCTGTTAAATGTTTCGCTGTTTTTTTATTAATTTCTCAACATTACTGAATTAAATGAAGTCGGTTAAAAAGAAGAATCATTCTATGGTTGAATGATGCGTCTCGTTTTAATATTTGTTGGTTGGGCTTTCAAATGATAAGATTACATTAAAATGCATGGAAAATGCGATGGAAAGTTTTCAAAGAATAGTAATTCCATAATACTAAAAAGTTCGTGTTGCTATAATAATTGTTGCAATCCATACTTAATGTTTTATTCAACAATTCATATTTTCATTCAGTAATATTCAGAAATTAATGAAAACAACGAAATATTTGACAGCTATTTGCGACGTTGCCAACTTTCGGAATAAACCCTCTTAAATACAATATCAATATAGATAATCTTCTTTATTAGCCATCCATGATCACAGGATTCACAGGAGATGTGGTCACCAAAACTGTATGCCTAAAACTTAATAACTATTTGCCAGTTTAGGTTAATTCTAATTTGTTTGTGAGTCTGGACATAAGGTTTGTATGAAGATGGAAGGTCTGTCTGAAAAAACTTCAGTAGTACACCCATAATAAGTGTGACCCAAACTTAAAATCATTGTCTGGTCGGCAACCATGACTAGGTTTAAGTTAATGGAAGCAAAATATTGCTTTCATCAAGTTCATTTATTTAACAAAGCAAGAGTTGGTTCTTAATTTACTAGTACCTTTGGGGAATCTCTCATCAGTGTTAGTGGCAATGAAGAGACAGTCCTCAGATGCAAGGTATGAAGCCGCTTTCATGAACTTGGGGAAGCTGATATGTTCATCGAAACCCACTACCACTGCTCCCACCTCTGGATCCAGGTCTGAAGGGTTCAACTCTTTGAAATTCGGCTTAACATGATCTGGCTGAAAGAGGCACAATGCAGATTTGAATATCATAAAATAATGAATAAGTTTTTTCATGCTTATTAAATGAATACGAGTTTGCGGCTCTCGCGGTTGAGACTCTGGGCCCCTGGTCGGCAGGCATGAAAGCCTTCATGAGGGTGTTGTCGGCCCATTTGATCGACAGAACTGGTGACCCAAGAGCTGGCGCTTACCTCTCGCAAAGGATTTCCTTAGCTATCCAGAGAGGTAACGCCGCCAGCGTTATGGTCACCATGCCGCAGTCCGATCTTTTGGAAGGAATGTTTTTTTTTCGTAAATAATTCATCATGTTTATCTATAAATACTAAGTTAATATTTATTTATTAGTTTAAAATGTATATTGAATTAATTGTATCTACTATAATAAATATATAGGAATATTTCTCTGAATAAGTTTGTATGTTACAAATATGTCTACAAACTTACACCAATTCCAATGTGCCTTATGCCAACAGCTTTCAGCTCCTCTCCAATACCATTAGATCCCACTATGTATACTTTCTTAGTAAACCCGATACCTTTTAGGTAATGAGCTACTAAATATGCTGTTGAAAGGATTTCATCCTGTAAGAAAGTTTCATATTTAATATAACATGTGACAGTGAGGTAGATTTGGGAGATTCATACTAATATCATAAATACAAGTGTTTGTTTGTTTTTCCATCCTTCATGTTGAAACAACTGGACCGATTTGGATGAAATTTGGTATGGATGGAGATAGTTTGAGATCCTGGGAATAACATATGATACTTGTTATCCAGATATTTCTATGGCTTAATCTAGCTATTTGAATAGTTCTATAACAATAACCATCTATAATGTATCTACCTATAGTATCACTGGATAAGCAAATTCTAAGCCTATGCAAGATGAAGTTGCACACAACTGCTAGAATTGTAATATATAATAAGTACTACCTAATATGGATAGTTATAAAAATGGGTGCAGCTGAAAATCAGCACTGTGGCTCCGAGCCACAGTATTATGCTGAGCTGTTAGCCCTTTCGCTTATAAAACTTTAATTTTACTTTGTTTTTATGAAAGACGAGTTTATAAATTATTTAAATTTCTGTTGTTTTATAATTTTAAGAGTATATGTGATTTTCGTTTTGTGTATTTTGTTTTGTTATAAAATAGCCGAATAAAGATTTCTCAATTTCAATTTTCAATAAATAAAAATAGATTACCGCATTGGCAATAAATCCCAACTGCTGCGCTTTTGCTGCAAAATCACTGCGGATTTTGGTTGAATTATTTGTAACATAAAATATTTTCTTGCCAATTTTTCTGAAGTAATTCATAGCATCAGCCGACCCAGGTATAGCACCATTATCAATCCACAAAACACCTGTAAAATAAAGTACACAAGTAAAATAAAATACACAGTACAAGTTGTAGCATAGTATAGAAAATTCAAAGTTCAGTAAATTTAGATTGTATGTAAGATTTGAATGAGAACCAGTAAGAAATAATTATATCATGACTAAAGGCACGATATAAAAACAAAACTTGTACAACTTACCATCGCAATCAGTTAGAACAGTGTCGAAAGAATTCAAAAACTCCTGAACCTGATCCTTTGTTCCTTCATTGAGGTTAAAAACCGCGGACTTGAACATTTTTTTTGAAGTGCTAAAACTTTTTACATGTACTAAAGAAGGAGTATGAACCAAGGATAAGGGACGGTTAGTTACATAGGTGATATTAGTTTTTAAGAAACGTAACAATTTCACCATTACTGGGAGAGATATTTCAAGTGCAGTGGTTTTGAGACCGACCACCAGAAATTCAAAGCCCCAAGGACATTGTTGTCAACATTGACATTAAAATGACATTAACATCGAGTTCTAGTTTAAAACGCCGCTTTAAACATGTAACTGAACTAATAATAACTAACGACAGATAAAGAAAAAATAAGCTTCGGGACAAATTTTGGGCACGATTTTGAATTGTGAACGAAAACAATCTTCATTCACAAGTTCTTTAAGCTCAATTTTCGAAATTGACACTACTCGCTCCAGTCGGTATTACTTCCATGGTATTTTGACAGTACTAGCTACTGTCAAATGAAATGTCAAACCACAGAATATGATTTTAAGGGTTCCGTAACAATGACAAAAACGGAACCCTACCCTTGTAATTTCGTCATGTCCGTCTGTCTGTCTCTCCATCCGTATGTCACAGCCATTTTTCTCGGAGACTGGGTACTGCGTGGTTGAAATTTGGAAAGGTAGATGTATACACACCTACATCATATATACATAGGCTGATTGATACAACAATAAAAATATTGGTAAAATTCAACAAAAACTTCAAACTGAAAAGGCAAAAATCGGTCACGTAGATTTGGGATAATTTTGCAATCAATTCGGTAGCTACGGAACCCTTCACATAAGCGAGTTCGACTCGCTCTTGACTGTCTTTTTTTGCTTGCTGGTCTTGTTGCCGGTGGTTTTGTTTTGTTGAAAAGTATGTTGTTATTATGTTAATTTAATGTGTACCTAAAATATCTTCGGTTCCACAGTCCAACAAAAGTCCAAAGTCCAAAGATCATAAATACGGCATTTACAGCCTACCAAAACCTAGTAAAAAATATCTTATATTATACCGTAGCCGAAACTGAGAAGTAGACCCGGTAAGTTCTACCGGAATTTCAGTGCATTAAACTTACATTATTTAAAATCAAATAACACTAAAGATCATGCGCTTGTTTGGACTTGCATTTTCATTTTCATAGAAATATATAATACTTCGTATAAGTATAAAAATCATTGTACATTTTCCATTTACATTTATGATTACCAAAAATGTTACTTCCATAGACATAATACTTCCTTTTTTTTTGCAGATTATTTACCTATTATCATTTATAGGTTTTACCCGTCATATGGGATGTTGAGTATAAAATTATAGTAACCAAAACATTAGTAATACCTACAATGGCCAACACAGAGACAATAATTGAGAGTCTGCAGGGCAATATTAAAATTGTAAGGTACAATAAACCTAGAAGGAAAAATGCCATTGATTCAGACATGTATGTACGGGTTACAAGTATACTTCATGAGGCAGCGGAAGATGAGAATGTATCTATGATGGTGTTCACTGGAACAGGAGACTACTTCAGCAGTGGAAATGACTTGGTGGCAGCTCAGAAAGTTCATGGACCCACATTTCTGACCGTGCTCCATGATTTCATTGAAGCATTCATTACATTTCCTAAATTACTTGTTGCCGTTGTCAATGGGCCAGCAGTGGGAATTGCAGTAACAACACTACCACTCTGTGACCTTGTTTTTGCAGCAGAAAATGTGAGTATATAACTTACAAAATTGTGAAAAGATGAAGGTTAAACTAAGTTGTAGTTTAAATGCTTTAAGTTACATATTTATTGAATATCCCTCTTTTTACAGGCATTTTTCTACACTCCATTTGGTAAACTGGGAATTACCGCAGAAGGTTGTTCTACATATACCTTTCCTAGAATGATGGGATACAGGAAGGTAATTATTCTATACTAATTGACCCGGTGAACTTTGTATCACCATGGATTCCTGTACAAAGTTATTACTTATTCTTTTTTTAGCTGTTCCTTCCCTGAATCACAGGGAATGAAACAAAAAAGAATCAACCAAATTGTTTTAGAACTAGCAGTTCTCAAGCCTAAGCCATACTAACACGGTATTTTTTTTATCTATAAATATGTAGAGAATACTCCAAAACTGCACATGGAGTTTTTTTATATCAATGGTATATGCAAACGAGTGCACAGTCCACCTGATGGTAAGTGGTCACTGTGGCCCATGGACACCGAAATCCTATGATCCCCCATTAAGAAACCATAAGATCTCGAATGTGTTGCCTACCCTGAGGCTGAGAAAATCTAAACGCCCTAGGAAGCTCCAACAAAGTAATTCTTAGATGGGTCCCTGGGCATTCCAACATAGACGGAAACGAGAAAGCGGACGAGCTCGCCAGAAACGGAGCCGATAACCCCCAAGTTGGCCCCGAACCTTTCTGTGGTGTTACCAAACAAGGAGCTTACCAAATTCTCGAAAATGAACACAAATCGAAGGCTATCGAGCTGTGGAAGTCTGTACCTGGACAAAAGCACTCGAAAGCTCTAATTAAGGGCTATGCGACAAAACTATCTAGAGAGATACTACGTCTCAAAAGATATAAAACGTGTGCAGTAACCAGAAGCCTGACCGGACACTGCAAACTGAACAAACACCTAGCCCAAATGGGAATGAAAGAAGGCACGACGTGCAGATTCTGCCACGAGGCAGAGGAAACGCCCATGCATATCCTCTGTGAGTGCGGACCTTTCATGCAAAAGCGTAGTATCTACCTAGGGAGGCATATAATGCACCCAAAAGAGATACAAAATATCACCGCCCAAAGAATCTGGAAATTCCTGGACTCAACGGGTATTTCAGGTGAATTATAACAAAACTCAAAAGGGCCGTCACAATAGATCAGCTATGGTCGAGGTGACACACATATGGCCCTACAAAACCCCCCAATAATAAATACCCTGAGGCCTAAGATGGAATACCTCTGTGCCAGAAATTTCACCGGCTGCCAGAAGTGTTTGCCTTACATCAATTGTTATTTACACCTATTCACCTAAAGCAAAGCAAGTTATGTATGTATTAATGTTAACTTAACTTCCAGGCTTTGGAAATGTTACTATTCAATCAAAAGATGGATGCCAAAGAAGCTCTGGATTATGGGTTTGTGAATTACGTCTATAAACCAGAAGATATCCAAAGTAAAGTGTGGGATAAGCTCACCGAAATATCAAACTTATCAGATGATTTAGTTACAACTACAAAACGGCTGATGAGGACACCTATTCAGGACAAATTGATAAAAGTGAATGATGAAGAAATTGCTGTGCTGAACAAAGCTTGGGCAGCCAGACAAGGCCAACAGGGAGATGAAAAAATAACTAGTAAAATGTAACTGGACATTAATAAAATATTTTTGGACCATTGAAACTTCATGATTAACATTCAGATATAATGTGAATTTTAAGGATGCATTTAAAGTATTGATGAGGTAAATAATTTTGTGCATACATCACATAAGTACTGTATAATATATGAATGGTATACTACTACTACTACAGCCTATTTGCATCCCACTGCTGGGCACAGACCTCCTCTCACCACTAGAGGGTTTGGGTTATAGTCCCCACGCGGGCCCAGTGTGGATTGGGGACTTCACACACATCTTTGAATTTCTTCTTAGATGTGTGCAGGTTTCCTCACTTATGAATTGTATAGATTCATTGATATTATTGTGGGTGTTTTGAAAATATATATGTAAGTATATAAAATTTGTATTTTATTGATTTGGAAAAGTAGCATAAGTAGGAGTACTGGTAGTGACAGCTTATAGTTGTAGATATACATGAGCTATTGTCGGCATTTTCGTAGCTGTCTTTGTCATCATTAATTAGCTTCTGCCCACGACTTTGCCCGCGTGGAATACTATTATCGCGTTCCTATGCGTTTTTATAGTAAAAAGTAGTTTATATCCTTTCCCGGGACTATAACTATCTCCATACCATATTTCATCTAAATCATCTCTTACTAACATGAACTCTAACAGTGAAAATATGATTTAGACGCATCAGCGAATTGCTGCCTGTCTAAAATTAAATAAATAAATCTGTGGTTTAAGCGTGAAGGGGTAATAGACAAATAGAGTTACGTGCGCATTAATAATATTAGTATGGATTACCCATGTCCAGTCTGCCAGTCTAATGGAAAAGTTCACTGAACTACGACAAAAAGGCCTAATAAATATGACTCCATCAGTCCATCACCTCTTTCTCTCTCTCTCTCTTTGCCTTCGAACGCGTCTACGTGACTAATCGTAAGTAAGTATAATTAATTATTATTCAAATCTAAAGTGCACAGTTATTTTTAGTTAGCTACGGTCGTAGTCCCCATCCCATTTTACTTAAATTTCAAAGATGGCGGGAAATAGGTACCAGTCGGCCGTTCGCCGAAACCAACTAGATTATTGGATTATATCGTCGAGGCTGATAATTATTAAGTTTTATGTGATAATTTAGTAATATAACTTATCCATCATGCGCGCTAGAACGGGTAGTTTCGCGTCGATCACCGACCTCTTCCGCCCCAACAACCCTCGGGGGCTGCGGTCGAGGGACCTGAGCAGTACCCGCTTAAATTTACTCAAAAAAGAGATTCAGACAGATGCACATCTTCTACCGCTCAGTGAGTATTTCAATTATTTAACCGTTTGAGCCGCAGCCGAGAACTTTATTATGCACTACTAGCTTCTTCCCGCGACTTCGCCTGCGTGGAATTCGGTTATCGCGCTCCCTCGGGAACTATGCGGTTTTCCGGGATAAAAGTAGCCTATGTCCTTTCCCGGGACCCCTACTATTTCCATGCCAAATTTCATCTCAATCGGTCCAGCGGTTGAAGCGTGAAGAGGTAACAGACAGACAGAGTTACTTTCGCATTTATAATATTAACTAGCTTCGCCCGCGTGGAATTCGGTTATCGCGCTCCCGCGGGAACTATGCGTATTTCCGGGATAAAAAGTACCCTATGTCCTTTCCCGGGACCCCATCTATCTCCATGCCAAATTTCATCTCAATCGTTCCAGCGGTTGAAGCTTGAAGAGGTAACAGACAGACAGACAGACAGAGTTACTTTCGCATTTATAACATTAATATTAATATGTATAATATATAATATGGATATATGGATTAGTATGGATATGTATTCATGGCCCTGAGATGAGAGTTTTGACCTATTGATGCTTCTCCAGAATGTGATAGCGGCATCCCATCAGCGGAGGGCATTCAGCCCAAATGAGTACGGGCATTTCTTCCTCCTCGTTACACAGTCTGCACATTTTGGTGCCTATTTAGTCCACAGTGGTCAGTCAGTACCTTACCAGTGTGGGAATATTGGTTTTTCTTATAGCTAATTTGACCAGCTCTAACGATCTTTCATCATTGCCCTATAAATAAGTATAATAACATATGGACGAACAGTGCCTAACAGATTATGTCAATATATGGGGCAAACTGACATTAGAAAATACGTTAATAACGCCTCTTTATAACGAAGGCCAAACGGGTGCCCGAGCACCCGTTTTTGACGGGGCCATTTTTCTCCGGCTTATTGTGAATCCTTCCTTATAATAGATCAACAATGTCTTTCATCAAAAAATATATCATTCCTATTCCTATTTTAGATGAATTTTTTGACCAATTCAATACTGATCCTGTGAATGGTCTGACCAGCAGTAAAGCTGCTGAAATTCTAGCATACTTCGGATATAATACCCTAACTCCGACATCGCAAAACGGGTGGCCAAAAGTACTTTTTCAATCTATGTGTACAGGTGAATGTATAAAGACTATTTAAAGTATTTATTTTGCAAACTATTGTAATAACGATGGACTGTGGAATGTGTCTTGGTAAGGAGCGCAATCTTATATGGCGAAACAGTTGAAAACGTGTCCAGCGGATTTGATAAGCAACAAAACAAAACACACTCTCCTCACAACCGTTTTCGCCTCAGCAACGCCATCCTGAAGGCGCTACTGCAGACTATCCGCCTAGGTGGCTTGACACTTCTGGCGACCGCAGCGCCCCCAACCTACCCGATTTGGTGTCCACTTTTGGAACTATAAAGATGGCGTTCCTTTACTTCAACCCCTACATAGTAATAACGCATACTTCATTGAACAGGATTCTCGGTACTAATTTGGTTGGGTGCTCTCCTTTGCCTGATCGCATATCTAATCGAGGCATCGACAACACCTAACCCGAGCAAAGACAACTTATACTTGGCAATTGTGCTTGTATTCGTCGATGTAATTTGCGGCCTCTTCAGTTTCGTTCAAAACTACAAGAGCTCCAAGGTAAGTACCTAAGTCCTATACAATTTTAGAAACTGCTATAAAAATATCTTCTTACTTAGTACCTACTGTCGGTCGCCATCAGGATGTTCAATATGGAATATGGTAAGGATATAGAAGCAAAAACAATGTGATCATAAATATCTAATCAGAATCACGATCTTATCTTATTGTCAATACGTTGGAATGCATGCTCATTGCACATTACTAGCACTCGCTACGATTTTTTTTTATATCATTGGTATAGGCAAACGAGCCCACCTGATGGTAAGTAGTCACTGCGGCCCATGGACACCGAAATCCCATGAGGAAACCCCCATTAGGAAACCATAAGATCTCGAATGCGTTGCCTACCCTGATGCCTAAGATGGAATGCCTTACTTAACCCCCTACCGGAACACAACAGTGCGAGCACTGATATTTGGCGGCAGGTTAGCGGGGAAAGACGGTGGTACCCCGGACGGACCAAGCACCAGGCCCTACCACTAGCAAAAATATATAGGTATATTCCGACGGCGACTGTACCTACGGATATCAATAATTCGATGTTGTTTCTCAGATAATGAAGACGTTCAACAGCATGATCCCCATGTATGCAAAATGTACCAGGGACGGCGTTTTAAATCCGCACATAGACGTTAAAACTCTCGTGAAGGGAGACCTCGTTCGCGTGGATTCCGGAGACATAGTTCCGGCTGACATTCGTATCATAGATAGTAAAGGATTTAAAGTATGTAAAAAAAATTGATTGCCTTCCTTTGAAGTTAGTAAGACCTGGGCTCGACCATACACTACCTATTACCAGAAAAACGGTCACAAGGTGCATTGTGAATTAATTTCAGGTCGATAACTCGTCATTGACGGGTGAATCCGTCGCGATACCACGCAGCAACACCGAAGGCACTGCCAATTTGTTAGAATCGCCAAACGTTGCTTTCTTTTCCACGCAATGCGTCGAGGGTTGGGCTGTAGGTATGGACAATCATGCAAAACACTGGCCTGTTATACTGGGAGTAGATCAAAATACATTTAGGTTATTTACCTTCAAACTGTTTTTAAACATGTTATGGTCCTTGGAACCGGATCACAACTACATTTATGTCTCGTGAAATACCCTTCCGTAGGTATTGTCATGTTTTGCGGAGACTTAACGGCCCTCGGACGCGTGGCCGGCCTCGCGACGAGACTGCAGCCAGGCCCGTCGCCACTGTCCAAGGAAATATCGCGCTTCATGCGATTTATGTCCATCTGGGCTCTTTGCCTGGGCGCGTTAATTGCGGGCGCGTCGCTGGCACTCGGGTATCCGTTTATTCAAACTACTATCTTCGTTATTGGAATTGTCGTCGCAAATATTCCGGAAGGTGAGCTGATGTGATAAACTTCTTTAGGTTACGTTATTTGGTAGGTATAGTACTTAATAGACTTATAGCCCAAACCCTCCTCGTGATGAGAGGAGGCCTGTACCCAAGCGGGATGTAATAAGCTGTTGTGGTATGGTGGTATAGTAATGTAGTAGATATGTTACTTGTTATAGATTAATAACTTGAACTTTATGTCAACACTTGATTTCGTATTTCCTGTAGGACTGCAACCGACAGTAACAGCCTCACTTACTTTGACCGCCCAACGCATGGTCAAGAGAAATTGTCTTATCAAGAACCTAGACGCTATCGAGGCACTCGGAGCGTGTAACACCATCTGTTCCGACAAAACTGGGACCCTGACAGAGAACAAGATGTGCGTGTATGATATGTGGACGTGGAACAGAGTCTACACAGTCTCTAAGCCAGAATTTGAAGGTAAACATTTACCTAAACCTTACGTGTGTCCTTGGCCTATATTCGAAGTATTTAAACAGGGATCTCGCTCTTCCCTATAGGATCGCTCACGCGTCGCGTGAACATTAAGCAGCTAGATTTAAAGTTCAACTTGACGCGTGAGCGATCCTAGAGGGAAAAGCGAAATCCCTTTTAAGACTTCGCATAGAGCCCCTTATTATTAAGATAGTATGAACGATTTAACAGTATTAAATGTGGATTGACTCCCTAATATATTTTTTCAGATGCTTATAGTAAAAATCAAGGTAATTCATTTACTTAACAAAAACGCGCATTCAATTGTTTAAATAAAGATACCTCTATTGGGTAAGTTTGCAGTGTAGCATGAATTAGCGGAAACACAGGCACGTCAATGGAATAAGGTACTTAGTAGGTAGCTAAAATTTGCAGGTTTAAACACTTGGATGGAAGGATGGAGTGGATGAATTTAGCCGAAGTCACATGTCATTCGAAGAAGAAAAACCGGCCAAGTGCTTGTCGGGCCACGCGCAAATTATAGGGTTCCGAAGTTGAGGATGCCCACAGTACCTTTCTAAGACTTATTAGCATCTAGCTAGACTGTGGTATGACGTGCCCGCCCGACGCCCCTGTCGCTCGAGAAAAATCATCATTATAAGTTGGTCGACTATTACTCGTAAGTTTGTACAGCCTACTTAGCTCTGATAGTTTTCCTTTCAACTACGTTATATATGCCACAACCATGTTTTTTTTCAGCCATCCAAATACCACCATTTAGCTGGCAGGGGGGGGGGGACACGTGACTCTAACAAAAAATAGCACTTTAAAGCTTAATATTTCACAAACGCATCACTTAATCAAAAAATGGTTTTAACAAACCCACAATATTTTTTTAAGACCTATTCAAGGATATGCCGCACCATGGGGTACGCAAGAAAAAAAAATTACATCCCCACTTTACGAGTAGGGGAGGTACCCTATAAAAAAATATAATTCAGAATTTTATTGTACCACTTTGTCAGCGTAACTAATATGCATATTCATGCTAAATTACAGCTCTCTAGACCTAAGCATCTCCGAGCAATAGTGCGGACAGACGGACGGACGGACGGACGGACGGACGGACGGACATGGCGAAACTATAAGGGTTCCTTGTGGACTTCGGAACCCTAAAAAGACGGTGACCCTCATTTGACATCTAGATATCTAATTGTAATTTGATGTCGTGACAAGTACCTAAAGGTAGGTCATTGAATGTAAGGGTAGGTATACTTAGTTCATGTATAATTTTTTGGTTGTTAGCTTTCGCCGCGCTTCTGAAGTGCGGAGCCTTGTGCAGCACAGCCACTTTGAACCCGGACGGCAGCATTCGCGGAGACGCCTCCGAGACCGCCGTCCTTAAATTCATCAATCAACGGGAAGACTCCGTATCTTTTAGGAACCAGTACCCCAAAGTGGCGGAAATACCGTTTAATTCGGTCAATAAATATCAGGTAGGCACATACTTAAGATTAGTATAAGTAGTATTGTAATTACAATCATTATAACACACAAAGTTTATTATGTCAAGGTGGCAGAAGACAAAATAATGAATTTTACCGATACGTATAATCTTTATTTGTCTCAGGCAAGCGTGCACATGGACAAAAAGTCATCAAAATTTTTAGTCATGATGAAAGGTGCGCCAGAAAATATAATAAGTCGATGCGAAACTGTAGCTGTAGACAAAGGTGAACAAGCTTTGACACGCGAAATGAAACAATTCGCCGATAAGACCGTCGAAAATTTGGCGAAAACTGGTGAGTAAAATTCGAACGATAAATGCTAGGATAATCCTAAGTATTGAGCACTCGTATCACAAACGAAACATTTCTCCTCATTTCAGGAAAAAGAATCCTTGCTTTTGCCGATCTTGCCTTAGACCCGACTAAGTTTCCGCCGCACTATGTCTTTGATGCAGATGATGTCAATTTCCCGTTAGAGAAGTTGCGTTTACTTGGGGTTGTGGGTCTGATGGATCCACCAAGAAAAGAGGTAAGTTGGAAATACTTATAAAGGCGGCGTGTCAATGTCATCCGCTCGTTATTTATTAAAATAATAGTTATTAAAATAATCATTTGAGCCAATGTAATGGAAATAATTTTTGTAGTCATTATAAATAGCAAGTAAAGAAAAGCATAAAATATCGATAAAACTCATGTCGGCCGCACGCGGCTACGATCGATCGGACACCATGACCACCATGACGCGCAAGCTTAGGTATACGTGAACAGATATATGAAATCAAATTAAATGTATGTAAATATTCGCCGCCGCCGCCGCCGACGCAGAGTAAGAGAGAGGGATTGCTTAATCCGCGCGCATGTTGTGTCGTGCGTGCTACACGATTGAAGCTGGCTTGATGGCGACCACCCCGCCACGGCAGGCGAGGTCATCGCCACGTACTATAAATTATTAATTATAGTCACTGACGCATTGATTTTGTAACCACATCGTTATTGGTCACACTTGAAGGTGTCATCGGCGATCGGGCGCGTGCGCGCGGCCGGCGTGCGCGTTATGATGGTGACGGGCGACCACCCGGCCACGGCGCGCGCGGTGGCCGGCGAGGTGGGCATCGCCACGTCGCCGCTCTGCCACGTCGTCACCGGCGCCGAGCTCAGGAACCTGACGCCCGTCTCGCTGGAGCGGATGCTCGACAAGTATTATGAAATTGGTAATAACCCCTTAACAAAGATACTTACTTCACCGACACTACTTCACCCCAAGAATGAGGTCACCGAGAATGAATTCGACGCTGCAGGCGCTTGAGTCCTGGAGTGGCGTCCGCGAACCGGTAGACGAGCTGTCGGTAGGCCTCCAACAAGATGGAGTGACGACCTTGTAAAGGTCGCGGGAACGCGGTGGATGCGAGTGGCACAGGACCGGTCTGAGTGGCGCGCCTTGGGGGAGGCCTATGTCCAGCAGTGGACGTCTGTCGGCTGAAATGATGATGATGATGATGAGGCGCTTGAGTCGCGTGCAGTATTGCCAATTTGGCACGTGATCATCAATCGTCATAGTGACATTGAAACTATTGTATGGCTGCGTTCGGAATCGCGCTCAGAGCGCTCCATTATCTTGCATCATTTTTTAGTCGACTCCTGAGGAAAAGGGATGCAAGGTGCTATGAGCGCACCGAGCGCGATTCGGAACGCAGCCTTTGTAATGATAATCTTTGACATTTACACTTCACAGTCATGATAGAAGCGCCAATTGGTGAGCAGGCCCTCATTAAGAACCTTAAGTCGCAGTGGGCGAAGCACATTGCTCGTAGGGCTGCGTTCCGAATCGCGCTCAGACGCGCTCACAGTACCTTGCATCCTTTTTCCTCTTGAAACTCGACTCCTAAGAGGAAAAAGGATGCAAGGTTCTGTGTGCGCTCTGAGCGCGATTAGGTACGCAGCCTAGGACTGATGGCCGATGCCCTGTGCACCAGCAGTGTTCGCGCGGACGTCGCCGACACAGAAGCTGCAGATAGTCGAGGCGTGCCAACGGCGCGGCGCCGTGGTAGCCGTCACGGGCGACGGCGTCAACGACGCGCCCGCGCTGCGGAAGGCCGACATCGGCATCTCCATGGGAATCACAGGGTCGCAGGTATCTTACTGGCTGTATAGAGAAGCTGCATTAGCTGCAGACAGTAGAGGCGTGCCAGCGGCGCGGCGCCGTGGGGGCCGTGACGGGCGACGGCGTCACGACGCGCCCGCGCTACAGAAGGCCGACATCGGCATCTCCATGGGAATAACGATAACTTACAGCTTTTCTATAGAGGCAGTGAGCTACCATCTTACTGCCTCTGTAGAAAAGATGTAAGTAGGTAGACTTACCAGTGTTGAGGCTGTGGCGGTTGACGGCCATCTTGACGACGATATTAACAGCATTGGGTAGACATGTTCAAAAAATTATCCGCCTCATCCTTCCATTCTATATTCCATTAAAAATGTCCCAACGTACAAATCCATGGGTTCGGTAGGTACTCTAGAAGTTACATCGGTGTTTTCAACTATACAGGTGTCGAAACAGTCAGCGGATATAGTTTTAATGGACGATAACTTCGCAACGCTCGTCACTGGCATTGAAGAGGGGAGGAAGATATTTGACAACTTGAAGAAATCAATTTGCTACATCCTCATATCGAATGTGCCCGAAATCGTTCCCGTTTTCATGTTTATAATATTTTCGATACCTTTGCCACTGGGTAAGTTGTTGCATTTTCCTATGTACAGTCAGCAGCAGAAGTAGATAAGCTGTCCATGTGTTCAAAATGACCTACACACGACCTTATTCTTAAGACGTTAAGGGCGTGTGTAGGTCATTTTGAACACCTGGACAGCTTATCTACTTCTGCTGCTGACTGTACCTACTGCTTCGAATAGAGCCCCTGGTTTAATGGCATGGCATCGGATAAAGAGATATTTTCAATTAATACGCATTGCAGGAGTAATGACGATACTGTGCGTGGACCTCGGCACGGACATGTGGCCGGCGGTGGCGCTGGCGTACGAGCGCGCGGAGTCGGACGTGATGGCGCGGCCGCCGCGCGACCGCGAGTCCCTGGCGTCCGCGCGTATGGCGCGTCTGGCGTACGGCCACCTGGGGCTCGTCGAGGTCGCCGCCGGCATGACCGCCTACTTCGTCGTCATGGCCGAGCACGGGTTCTACCCAACTGACCTATTTGGTAAACATACCTTGGTGGATAGTTTCAGTGCTGTGTCCATCAGGTTTAGAGCGGCGATGGCGCGCCTGGCGTACGGCCACCTGGGGCTCGTCGAGGTCGCCGCCGGCATGACCGCCTACTTCGTCGTCATGGCCGAGCACGGGTTCTACCCAACTGACCTATTTGGTAAACATACCTTGGTGGATAGTTTCAGTGCTGTGTCCATCAGGTTTAGAGCGGCGATGGCGCGCCTGGCGTACGGCCACCTGGGGCTCGTCGAGGTCGACGCCGGCATGACCGCCTACTTCGTGGTCATGGCCGAGCACGGGTAATAGGCCGTGGCCGCCGTGTGCTAGTGGTTTGACCTACCGCCTCTCATGCAGAGGGTGGGGGGTTCAAATCCGGTTCGCACCTCTGACTTATTTACCTATTTGCGAAATTCAATTTCAATTTACCACTGCGCTTTTCGGTGAATGAAAATACGCATCTGCGAAGTAATTCAAGGATGTGTGTGAAGTCCCCGATCCGCACTGGGCCCGCCTGGGGATAATATTAATATCCCAAACCCTCTCGTGATGAGAGGAGGCATGTGCCGAGTAGTGGGCCGTGAATAGGCAGTGGTGGGGAGGGGAAAGATATTATCTTTTCTA
This sequence comes from Aethes cnicana, assembly GCA_963971205.1. Taxonomy (NCBI): domain Eukaryota; kingdom Metazoa; phylum Arthropoda; class Insecta; order Lepidoptera; family Tortricidae; genus Aethes; species Aethes cnicana. The sequence goes on from OZ020285.1 coordinate 6,246,450, forward strand.
CCACCCACCTTATGCAGCATGAGTTTTTCGGTCGTTAGGCATAAGAGACCGCTGGGACAACGAGGCAGTCAGCGACTTGAAGGACTCGCTCGGGCAGGAATGGACATTTGCACAGCGAGAGGAAGTGCTGCGCGCGAGTCAGGCCGCTTACTTCGTCGCCGTCGTCCTCATGCAGATGATGAATGGCGTCATATGCAAAACCAGATACAACTCTCTGTTCCATGTTGGTGAGTCCATCATTTTACTAACCCAAAAGGCAGAGGCGTGCGTCCTTGTGAGTCTGTGCAACAGATTTCGTTTTTATTGCGTGACAGCCATGGAGGTAACATATAGTACCTATAGCCGGAGCCTGCTCTGTGACCAAGTTTTGGGCCAGGTGCGGTGGGGTGAGCGGAGGTGAGGGCTCGTAATCTCTCTTTATCTGACATTATTACAATTTACAAGAGATAATGATAAAAAAGGTCAACGCCAAAATTTGGGCACGTTTTTGAACTGTGAACGAAAACGACCTTCGGGCTTTCGGGTCTTTAAGTTCAATATTTATTGTTTCGAAATTGAAACTATACTCGCTCCGCATGTACTTATTACCCCCATGGTATGATAGCATAGAATGATAGTAAGGTAGGTAAATCTAGAATCACAACCCCCTTACAAATCAGCGTACGCCCGAAACAATGATGTTGTATGAAAATTTAACTCCCCTGGATATTTGAGGTTGTCCGATGTAATTACGCCGCACTGTAAGGAGATTGTCAGTCTATATAATTGTCAATTGCTACTGACTTTTCCTATAGATGCCTAAGTACATGATCAAAGTTAATCGCATTTCATGGGCTAAACTTTTTGTAAGTACATCTTGAACTTGATTATTACAAATGCAATTTACTAGAATATAAGTAGCTGTGTAAAGAAGTGTAAGTACACTTATCTCGTTTTCCAGGAATGAAGAACAACGTTTTGAATCTTGGGCTAGTGTTCGAAGTAATAGTTGCATGCTTCATTTGCTACTGTCCTGGTGTGAACGCATTCTTTCGGACATACCCCCTGCCTTTTCGATGGTAAGGCTTTTATCATATTTGTTAATTATTTTCTGCGTCTATCTGCTGGAGTTTACATCGGAAATAAATCCCTCACAGGTGGTGCCTCGCGTTACCGTTTGCGCTATTCATGTTCGCGTTCGACGAATTCAGAAAATATTGTATAAGGAAACAATCGTTTGGAGGTTGGTTCAATAAGCTAACATACTACTAGTTTAACTGTAATGTGGTTCTTAAGTTTAGAGAAAATAAAATGAATATTTATCATCGAGCGGTTTATTTGCCACGTCATTTTGATCCCACACTGTTACTTCATCCACCTTAAGTCAAAGGTATCTAATCTAAACTAATTAAATGAGCAATAATAAAACTCTTTAATCACTCAGATCATTATCGTTATTATAAATAAGTCAAAAGGTACAACTATTACGATTCTAGTGACTGTCTAATGTAACTACGTACCAGTTAAAGTAAGGCACAAATGAGAAGTAAGACCTTTCTTCATGATAATTACATTTCATCTTCCCTTAAGTGGCATTAAATACCTAGGTATATTAGTATCAGAAAATAGTACAACATGTAGAAGGTAAATACATTCAATATAATTTATTAGAATATAAGTAGATGTGTAATAGAAGTGACCTTTTAAAAGATTCTCCAATTTAAAATACCTAGTAGATATAAATAAGATCATTTTTATAAACCACCTCTTATGTGACCATGTTTACGGCTAACCGTATTATATTTATAGTTTTACATTTTTTTCATCTAGACTAATAACTAAAGGTAACAGCTTCGGTATTTGATTTGGAACTAAAATTATCATAACCATAAACGTCCCACCAAGCTATTCTATTCTATATAAATTAATGGCTTCTGACTCGGACACTTCGCCAATATCAAAGTAAGGGCCAAAGGCCTGCAAGTTGTTCGGTAATAAAGGTAAATGTACGGTGTAAATTATTAATAAAATAAAATTGGAAAGACTCAACAAACGTCAACGTCCATCTTGGGTGACGGCCATTGAGAAACCCCCCAAGAAGCCGTCCATTGAGAAACCAAGCTACCAAGTGTGCGTGAGACGAGTGACATTGACATCCGCGTTTCATTTCAATTCGCGTCACTTGGTTGCATAAATATGATAAATCACAATTAATATTGCACAAAAAGTACTACTTCCAAATTAGAACACATTGACACAGGTACACAGCCAAGACACATGGGATGTTAAATATACCTAAATACAGGTGTACTATGATAAAATAAAATTTTTTGATAAGATCATTAAGTAAGTCCAACTCCGTGATAAAACTGGCACAGGCTGATAGTGGTGCAATAGGGATGACAACTTTTTTTTTCTTATTCTATCAGGAACATCATTGAAAAGTATTGGATACGTATTTTTTATTTTTTCACGTAATCAAACTTATACGGATATATATTGAGTTGAAATGTCGCGTGACGTCACGGTTAGGTACGATTTATACCTAACGGTGACGTAGTTAGCCCCCACTCTCCAACTTTAATGAGTTTTAACTCAGTCATTCTTTGATAAAACAAAAAATACGTGTCTAATATTTTTAGTACGATTTCTTCACCCTGTCGTCATCCCTATAGTGGGTAGGTTGTTAAGTAAACTTACATTAAGTACCTACATTACGAGATTTACTAATAGCTAAATTTTCTACGATTATTACCCCATCAATTCTTAAGTAGCTAACGATGGATCATACATAATATATAACATCCATAAACAATATTTTAACAATACGTGAAGGGTTCCTATGTTGTCACAGCACAACACTTCAACACGAGGCGAAGTTAAACTCATTTAAGTGATTTCAATAATTAAGATACCGCTTGCTTTCTGATCCCTGAGACAAACGGTAAGTACTTTTTCTGTACAAAAATTAACCTTCTGGGCGCCACTTGTCATCAAAGTGTTGGTTAAACATGGTCCAAACAAATCCAGTTTGATGACCAGTGGCGCATGTAATGTTAATTTTTGTACAGAAAAAGTAATGATTGTCTTGGGGATCACAAATCAAGTTGCATTCACAATGAGCCTGCTGAAAGGTTTTGTAGCATTTTAAATTTCTAAGTGTGTCTTTACAATTTAGTACAAGAAAATGATATCGTATGAGTTTTATTCAACATTTATATCGGCTTATTAATAACTAACAATTAAGGCAAATTTAAAATTCAGTAAATTGCAAGTCTAACGAAAATAATCTGCACAGAAATGAATTACGTCCACAAAGTATCATTATTATTTTTCTATAGAGTACTAAAATAAGGATACCTACAATTTTGAACCTTAGTCCTTTGAAATAAAGGTCAAAAGTTATAGGTAAGTACAACTTTTTTCACTCAATTTTTCAAATGGGCGATTGTTACACTATCGTAATGTTAAAATACGCGGTTAATTTAAATACTTTATAATTTTCGTTCTAAGTAAATAGCTTATGAATTTCATAACACACCATTCAAATATATTAAATATCTATAATAAATATGTGACTCAAAATATAACACGTGATTTTGCAGCAGGGGTCTATTTACATGATTGGATTGGTCAATTTTCAAAGTAGAACAAATGTATTGAATAGACCTCTTCAAAATTATCTGTCTCCAACCTTATGATAAACTCAAACGGCTTAAACAGACCTAATATGAAACCATGGACCATGTTGATAATTTTGTAAATTTTTTAACTCACTATGGCGCCTCTTTTCCTTAATTTGGTCGCATTGTGGCCATGGCCGTAAAAGGTGGCCAACCCCTGTTTTACAGAATCCTTAACGATATAAATGGTATTTTTTATTATGTTTTTAATAAACAGACATTAACATCAAGGTCAATAAAATTGAACAATTCACTATACCCATATTCATCAATAAAACCGCTATTAAGGGCGACGCGACCCGATTAAATAATATATGGACTATTTATCTCTTCTTAACAATAAAATTAAATCTCTTCCTTCCCTATACACAGGCAAGTATTATGCGTTATATTTGTTAAGTAAATGGCTAATTTGTAATAAGTTCACTTTAAGTTACATTCAAATACTAAGTACCAACACTGATGATAAAAATCTCAGTCTAATATTCTTTAATTTCAATCAATACTAAAGCTTATGCGAACACGTTCCTTGATGTATTTAGTTTTCAAACGAAAAAAAATCGTGACTTTATGTTGTATTCAACCATAGAGCGATTATTCGTGTTTTCATTCAGTAATATTCAGAAATTAATGAAAACAGAAATATTTGACAGCTATTTGCGACGTTTTCAACTTTCTAAATAAACCCTCTTAACTAGAAGAATATGCTTAAAATGATATATCAGAATCTCATAGAATTTATTAACTTTTTTATTATATATATTACTCTTATTTTAATTCAGATCTACTTTTAGAAACAAAATCATGTGTAGCAAGTGCGTCATTTATTATGCTTTCAATACCAGGCTCCTCGTTTCTTATACAAAATGGACTTTTAAGTGCATTGAAAATATTAAACAAGCTAAAAGGACAAAAAAAATGTAGATGGGACTGGATATTTGGTTGCTATTTTTTAGAAGTTTCACAGGGATTGGTAACTTTGTATGCCAGGTTCCTATATTCAAAATATGAATCGTTTCAGCTGATTCCTTCGAAGGACGACTAGTAAGTATAACGAATAGTAAGTAACGACACAATACCGGCCACGGGCCACCGTATTTTTGTTCACTGGTTAGCGTCACTGTCGTGTGAGGTTGTTAACCAGTCATTAACAGTGTTATTTGCCATTTTATGCTAAACTGGCAGCACAGGACCTAACGCGACACAAACGTTTCTAGCGGCGTATTCATAAGCGATAACTACGAATTGAGCTCAAAGTCGTGAGCCCATAATCTATTTTTCAGTACAATACGGTCACCCAAATTTCTCCTGACTTTATTTCCCTCTCTTTCACTCCTATGAACGGTTGTAACGACTAAGGACCGGCCTTTATAGACCGGAAGATGCTGACATAGAATTCCGAACCATTTGTACCAGGCTGGCGAGTCTACAGGGGTATAATTACGTAATGACGAAAAGGAAAATCATGGTCATAGCGCCAGTACTGGGGGCCCAACCGCGTGAGCGTTAATCGAACGTGTCGCATAAATTACGAAACGATTTGTACCACAAAAAATCTTGTATTTTCCGATAGTCGATGAAAAACGAAGTAGGCGATCGCGTAATGCCATACTTCTCCGGCGCGGCCTACATCCCGCCATACCGACGAAAACATGTTAATTAAAAACCAAAAATTGAACCATTTGTACCAGGCTAATTTTTGCACGGATAATCATCGTCGAGTAGCCATTCACGAAAATCTACTACTAGTACTGGCGCTATGACCATGATTTTCCTTTTCGTCATTACGTAATTATACCCCTGTAGACTCGCCAGCCTGGTACAAATGGTTCGGAATTCTATGTCAGCATCTTCCGGTCTATTAGTCACAGGTTACTACATCCATCCACGAGTTAACATGTGACACATTTTGTATATTGGAACCGGCGGTTAGTCAACAAGATGGCGGGCGCTAGTTACGGCGCAGGCGCGCGGCCACGATGTGCGCGGACAGCGGGCTGCGCATGTCGGCGATGGAGTGGCGCGCCTTCATCTGAGCCTCCTCGCGGCACACGTCGTCCTGCAGTATGCACTCCATGATCTTAGCTACAATTGTCGACGGTGGAACATGCGGATTCCCTGAAAGCCCATAGCATATTGATTATTGAAGTGGCCCAAAGGAAAGTGGAAAGGAAGCTGGTAGGAGTGAAATTGATGGTCCGCAAAAAAAGCAAAGTTGCGGACGTGACGAAGCGAGTGGCGCGTCTGAAAAGGGAATGGGCTGGATATGTAGCCCGCAACGAGAACTAGTGGTGCAAATGGAAGGAATGGAGGAGGGAGGAACGCTTAATCCATGAATGATGAGATCCATCAATGTCGATATAAATGTTCAATACGAGTATAATACCGATTTTTATCAAGAAAAAATAGAAGCGCTATTTTAACTATAGGTAGACCGCTTAAATTAGTCCTGCCGCCCGCTCGTCTCTCGATCCCCTTTGTCGCCTTCGCCTGCCGCCCGCTCGTCTCTCGATCCCCTTTGTCGCCTTCGCCTGCCGCCCGCTCGTCTCTCGATCCCCTTTGTCGCCTTCGCCTGCCGCCCGCTCGTCTCTCGATCCCCTTTGTCGCCCCGCGCCCCTGTACCGCGCGGGCGAGGACTCATTTAAGCGGTCTACCTATAGCTTGCCGGCCGAATACTGAGTGTTCACCAGTAGCGTTACACTAAAGTCTCGTCAATTCGCTTGCATACTAGATTGTTCCACTGTAAGTAAGCACATGCGTTACCAACACCCCATAATATCATTACTGTTGCACATTTTTAGGGTTCCGAAGTCCACAAGGAACCCTTATAGTTTCGTCTGTCCGTCCGTCCGTCTGTCCGCACTATTGCTCGAAGATGCTTAGTTCTAGAAAGCTGTAATTTGGCATGAATATACATATCAGTTACGCTGACAAAGTGGTACAATAAAATTTTGAAATATATTTTTTTATAGGGTACCTCCCCTACTCGTAAAGTGGGGATGTATTTTTTTTTCTTGCGTACCCCATGGTGCGGCATATCGATGAATAGGTCTTAAAAAAATATTGTGGGTTTGTTAAAACCATTTTTTGATTAAGTGATGCGTTTGTGAAATATTAAGCTTTAAAGTGCTATTTTTTGTTAGTCACGTGTCCCCCCCCCCCCCCCTGCCAGCTAAATGGTGGTATTAGGATGGCTGAAAAAAATCACGGTTGTGGCATATATAACGTAGTTGAAAGGAAAACTATCACAGCTAAGTAGGCTGTACAAACTTACGAGTCATAGTCGACCAACTTATGAAATGATTAAAAAAACCAATGATTTTTCTCGAGCGGCAGGGGCGTCGGGCGGGCACGTCATACCACAGGCTAGCTAGATGCTAATAAGTCTTAGAAAGGTACTGTGGGCATCGTCAACTTCGGAACCCTATAGGTACTTTGCGCGTGGCCCGACACGCACTTGGCCGGTTTTAATAAATAAATCGTAACTGAACCGTGAAGAGATGACCCTGTTAGGTTTATATTATATACTTATATAAGCTTCTAACTACACATAATAATTACATAAAAGGGTATGTAATGATACTTACTGTACAGCAATTTCAGGAACTGGATGTGACATATGGCTGGCTGTAGGTATTACTTTCATAAAGCGGCAAACTGGAGTGCAGTGCTCTGTTAGTGATTATCATATTGCATTGTTAGTAATAGCATTAGTTATTTGTTAATAATGCAACACCAAAATTTATGTGGAAGTTATATACTTATGAATGTACATATCTATTAATGTTATGTTATATAAAATGTATAAAAATATCCGACTGTTAAATATACACCTGTATGATCGTTTCCATGTTATACATATATGACTGTTAGTTCACATAGCTAAGCCCCAAAATATTTTAAGCAAGACTACTTGTACCTACTACCGAATTACAGAATAACCCTCCTTTGCGGTGCGCAGTCAGGTAAAAAGTTGTTGAAGATACTCATTTGACTGTGCCAAGTGTAATAAGTCTAAATTAGACTCACCAGTTAATCCTCTGTACCCAAATACACCACAGTCATGCATACGCATAGAATGCTGCTCATCTTTGATGAACTTATCTGTACTTATGCCTTTTAACTGTAACAATAACATGTATTACATTACATAACACCCGCGGGTTTTGTGTAATATATGGATTTTATCATTTTTAACACAACTAAACTTCAGATGTATTATTTATGTATTTAAATAAATACCAAAGCTTTATCCAACAAAACTAAATGTTATTTATCTACAACTAGCTTCAGGCCGCGACTTCGTCCGCGTGGATTCGGTTAATCGCGTTCCCGCGGGAACTATGAGTTATTCCGGGATAAAAAGTAGCCTATGTTCTTTCCCGGGACTCTTAAGTATCTGAACATCAAATTTAATCCAAATCGTCCAGCGGTTGAAGAGTGAAGAGGTAACAGACAGGCAGACAGAGTTACTTCCACAAATATAATATTAGTATTGATAGCAAAAAATACTTTAAAAGCAAGTTTTCGCTTACTTTAGATGGTACTAAAAACCGATCAGGTATCCTCTGTAATTTTTGTTGCTTTTCACTTGGTCCAAATCCCAAAGCCAGAAATACAGACTCTGCATCCACCTTTCTTGCGCCTAGCACATTCAGGACGGAACTGCCACTTGATCCACTTGCATCTGACTGAAATAGTATACAGACATGCTGTACAATGTGTAGCAAATAATGTGGATTAAAATGAAACCATGTCTAATCAACTTATTTTTAAAACTACTTTGTTTACTTTTTTTTGGAGCAATAAATAAACATGTAATGAAGATAAAAGATGATTTTATTATTAATTGTAACTAGTCATACCTGAAGGGAGTAATCTCTTAAAAGTGGATTTTTGAGCTTTGGGGAATAACCCTCAGACTGGACAGAATGATCCCGCTGCAACCGTTTCCTCACATTAGCCTGAGGAGAGCTGTTGAGCACTCCACTCTCCAGAGACTTTCTCTTCCAGTCTTTACAGATGGGAACATCTAAGTTTTGCTCTTCTTGTACTTCATCAGTCGCCTCTACAACTGTGTTTTCAGTTACCGTTTCAGCTTTGCTCTCGTCTGATTGTACATCACTTGTTTTTACTTCGTCTGGTTTGTCAGTGATGGTGTCTTCAGCCACGTCAGTGGGCAGCGAGTCCAGCCACTGTTGCACGGGACTGCTGCGGCGCATATCGTCGATCACGCCACTGAGCCAACCCCTCACTTTCCTCTCTAATATAGATGAGACCGACTCATTAAATGTGTCTGTAATCATAGAATTGAATATATATGATCCTTACCTTCAATGGGGCCTCAATCGCATTTATCAGAATTTCAATGTTCATTACATATACACAACGCACGCATTTCAGAACAACACAATACAAACAGCTTCAGTAATTGACGACAATTGCTCAACTAAGCAAATGGAATGAACCACAGTGAGGCAATACGAGGAGTTATATTGTTTTGGTCACGAAAACAAATACGAGTTCGATCGCATTATACTCGGACTATTATCATATGTTCGCTGGCGAAACCAACCTTGCTTAGGATCCATCCTTGGTTGTTTCAAGGTAACGCAGCATGCAATATGAGAGGATACTGGTATGAAACATACGTGCAAGATGTATACAAAGCTCACAAATACTTTAATAAGTAATACAATACTTACTTCCAAAAATAAGTTAATTCGCAGTGATAATGATCATTTGTCCTTATTTTGTACGTCGTACTCAGATAACTTTGCATTAGATAAATATATCCACAGAAAGCGTACTTTACAACAAACAACGGAGCATAATAAATGAGATAAGAAAACCACAAACTACTAAGAGATAAGAAAACTAACTGAATGGGAACAATTTATTGTGCAAGTATCAACACATAAAAATAAAACTAAAAATGCAATCCAATCAGATTTTTTTTTTCAGATCAGATGTGTTGTGTGTGTGACGATGACGGACTGATCAATGTTGCCAGATCTTGGAAGCCAGTACCCAGTACTAACTAAGAGAGTGCGCCCACTGGTGAGTTTTTTCACCGTGACAACAAAGTTTCTGTCACCTTAAAAGTCACGTCTCCATAGCGAACTGAAGAAAAAGCATAGAAAAAGTCACCCGTGGGCACATCTCCATACATCTCCTTGGACTTGACCGAGTGACGAAAGTGTCGCCGGCGAAAAAAGGTTCCCGTGGGCACACTCTTACTGACGGGGTGCGTTCCGCAATGCGCTCAAGTTAATAGTGCGTTTACATACACGCGCCCGGGCTCGTAAACGTGCCCTTTACAATGATCTTTGCCGAACAACCGATAGGAAACCGACAGCCGACCGATCGACGGCGTTCACGTTCACGTTCACGAGCGCGTTCAAAATCAGCCTGTTTACACGCCTGTGCCTGTGAACGCGCCCGTGAATGTCGTTTTGAACGCCGTTCATGTAAACGCGCCATATAAAAAGCGCTAGCTGGCTGGAGTTATAACATGGAAGTAGTACTAATAACTGGAACTAGTTACCTCTGTGACCAAGTTTAGGGCCAGGTGCGCAGAGATGAGGGGCGTGGAAGGCTTGTATCTCTCTTTATCTTATATTGTGACGAGAGATAAAGATGAAAAATGGTGAATGCTAAAATTTGAGCACGTTTTTGAATTGTGAACGAAAACGACCTTCGGGTTGACGTCTTGCAGCTCAGTTCTTATTGTTCTAAATTGTCACTACTAGTTCCGGATGCACTATTGTACATCAATGACAAGTGTCAAACTTATCAATGAATCAATCGCGGTTAATGACAAACTTATAATTCCATACAATCTTCATACAATAGTGTCAATGTCACTGACATTTGACGCTTAATTGGCAACATTGCACCTCGTAGGACCTCGAGTGTTTCTAGCGGCGAATTCTCTCGCTGTAACCCACATTGACCATGCCCGCCTCCCACCTACCAATATACGCTGCAAGATATCGTCGTATGGTATGGGCTTATATATATGCCCGGCTCACACCTAAGTTTACTTATGTGAAAGAGTTACCCTTAGCTTTTCTATGTAAGAAAACATCATGAGGAAACCTGCACTGCGAAGTTATGTAAAGATGTGTGTGAAGTCCTCAAATAGTGCAGATTGGGCCCGCGTGGGGACTATAGCCTAAACCCTCTCGTTAGTGAAGGCAAAGGGGGGTTTGGTTAGTTGTTTGGAATTAATGTTTTCGTTATATTCATTTTAAGAACTGTAATAGGTAGGTAAAGTATCCACTTAAGTTTCTTCACTGAAAAATATTTACATAGGTACTGCCTTACTGGTAGCAGTTAGCAGTTGCTGCCGTTTTGTTGGGAAAGAATCTAAATAGGTAAGTATAAAGTATCTAAGGTTATGCCAAGTCCACTTCTTATGGTTAGCCTCTCTACCATTCTGGATTGCATGGCAATACTGATGTCGAGTAAGTAATACGAGTTGGCTCTCTGAAAAATGCAAGTATTTAGACTAGCATCTGCCCACCTATTCGCCTGCGTGGAATTAGCTATCCCGCTCTTCAACTACCTCCATGCCAAATTTTATCTAAATCGGTCCAGCGGTTTAAGTGTGAAGAGACAGACAGACGGACAGAGTTACAAGCCATGGTAGCCTAGTGGTTAGACCCACCCCTTCTAATGCAGAAGGTCGGGGGTTCGATTCCAGCTCGCACCCCTAAGTTTACTTATGTGCGAAATTTAATTTGAATTTACCACTGAGCTTTTCGGTGAAGGAAAAGATCGTGAGGAAACCTGAACTCATCTGCGAAGTAATTCAAAGATGTGTGTGAAGTCTCCAATCCGCACCATTGGGTTGGGCATAGCCCAGCCCTCTCGTGATGAGAGGAGGCCTGTGCCCAGCAGTGGGACGCAAATAGGCTGAAGTAGTAGAAGACCGTACCTACTAAACACAATCACTTCATTTAAGGTCACATACCTACTGCATCCTCACTTATTTATTCTAAGGTTAACGGAAAAATTCCTCGAGGGGATAAGTTCGCCTTTTTTCCTACTTTTCATGTGATCTTTTATGTTTGTACAATAAAGTGTAAATATTATGTAAGAACTATCGGTAGGGTTATGAATAAAGTAGCACAATTATAAATAGAGAATATTTATTTTTCTATAAACACATTACTTATTTTCTTTAATATTTTCATCTTGCTTTCGTCATATAAATCGCAATTCGAGGATATTTTCATCTTTTCATTATGTGTGCGTGGATGGAGAAAGGATTAGCGGTGGACCGCAGATCGACGCGACGTGGGTCGAACAGCCGGGCGCGTTCCTCAGCTAAACAATTTGTGCTGGTGCTTATTTATAGTAGACGATCCGAGTTAACAACGATCTTCTGTTTGTGTTTAGTCGATGAATAGACATTCATAGTGCAGGTGCTGAAGGTATGGTCGTGTGCAAAAATCGCGAACCGCAAATGTTTTGAGATTCGTTTACCCGAGACCCTCGACTTTGCGACTCGACTTATTTATAATTGAGTCTCCCCCCCCCCCCCCCTCCCCACCTACAATTAAGGAACCCTGTTCACTTATTGCTCTAATTCTCAGAAACCATGCATATTTTCGACATCAGCAGATCATCTGGGACAGGCTTTGCAACTAGGGTTGCCAGATGGCCGGGATTTAGCGGGATTCTCCCGAATTTTATTGTGGCCTCCCGACTCCCGACAAAGTAATAAATCTCCCGAAAAACTACTTCTGTTAATAAAACAATAATCTTAAGTTCTTAATTGTGATCAAGCGAAACATTTCTCCGTTCCGCGTCGGCTCAATTTTGTGGAAAATTGATAAGTCTTCTTTAGGTAATAGGAAAAGTTTTTTCGGCTAAAAAAGTTAGGTACCTACTTTTATTAAAGTTTGAAGGTGGTTTTAATCTTATTAGGTTTCTTTCTGTTCTCCCGACCGAAGTCCCAAAATCCCGAAAAATTGTTTTTTTTCTCCCGATAATAGGGTCACTACATCTGGCAACCCTATTTGCAACCCGTATATGGAAAATTATCGATTTTCCCTAAGAACTCGTTTAATTGGATAAGCTAATTATCACCCTCCCCAGCGTCGTTAGGGCTTGTAATTTTTATAGAGGGTGTGTGATAATACAGCGACAATAAATAGATATAAAAAATTGCAACCTTCAAACTTTTTGTTTTAATTATTATTTTTTGAGTTTAACAAATAAATTTGTTAAAAAATCGGTCAAGTGCGTGTTGGGCCACGCTCAATGTAGGGTTCCGAAGTTGACGATGCCGACAATAGGTAGGTAACTAGCCAGCTCTCTAGGACTTAGTCTTAGCATCTTAGTTACGTATATCTCTTAGTAGTTTGTGGCTGCGGCACGGCTGCGGTATGTCGTGCCCGACGCCCGCGCCCCTGCCGCTCGAAAATAATCATTGTTTTTTTTAATTATCATTACGATAGAAAATGATGATTACTTATGTGGCTCATAACTCAACATTTTGAACCTGTTTTACACAGGTTATATTAGTAATTTTCAATGGCATGTAGGTGTACAAAATTTCTACAGCGCTTTTTAGGGTTCCGAAGTCCACAAGGAACCCTTATAGTTTCGCCATGTCCGTCCGTCCGTCCGTCTGTCCGCACTATTGCTCGGAGATGCTTAGTTCTAGAAAGCTGTAATTTGGCATGAAATACATATTAGTTACGCTGACAAAGTGGTACAATAAAATTTTGAAATATTTTTTTTTTATTGCGTACCTCCCCTACTCGTAAAGTGGAGATGTATTTTTTTTTCTTGCGTACCCCATGGTGCAGCGTATCGTTGAATAGGTCTTAAAAAAATATTGTGGGTTTGTTAAAACGATTTTTTATTTTTTATTAAGTGTTACGTGTCCCCCCCCCCCCTGCCAGCTAAATGGTAGTATTTGGATGGCTGAAAAAAATCACGGTTGTGGCATATATAACGTAGTTGAAAGGAAAACTATCACAGCTAAGTAGGCTGTACAAAGTTACGAGTCACAGTCGACCAACTTATGAAATGATTAAAAAACCAATGATTTTTCTCGAGCGGCAGGGGCGTCGGGCGGGCACGTCATACCACAGGCTAGCTAGATGCTAATAAGTCTTAGAAAGGTACTGTGGGCATCGTCAACTTCGGAACCCTATACTTTGCGCGTGTCCCGACACGCACTTCACAAGTTGGTCGACTATGACTCGTAAGTTTGTACAGCCTACTTAGCTGTGATAGTTTTTCTTTCAACTACGTTATATATGCCACCGCCGTGATTTTTTTCAACCATCCAAATACCACCATTTAGCTGGCAGGGGGGGGGGGGGGGACACATGACTCTAACAAAAAATTGCACTTTAAAGCTTAATATTTCCCAAACGCATCACTTAATCAAAAAATGGTTTTAACAAACCCACAATATTTTTTTAAGACCTATTCAACGATATGCCGCACTATGGGGTACGCAATAAAAAAAAACATCCCCACTTTAAGAGTAGGGGAGGTACCCTATAAAAAAAAAACAGCCAAGTGCGTGTCGGGCCACGCGCAAATTATAGGGTTCCGAAGTTGACGATGCCCACAGTACCTTTCTAAGACTTACTAGCATCTAGCTAGCCTGTGGTATGACGTGCCCGCGCGACGCGCCTGCCGCTCGAGAAAAATCATTGGTTTTTTAATCATTTCATAAGTTGGTCGACTATGACTCGTAAGTTTGTACAGCCTACTTAGCTGTGATAGTTTTCCTTTCAACTACGTTATATATGCCATAACCGTGATTTTTTTCAGCCATCCAAATACCACCATTTAGCTGGCAGGGGGGGGGGGGACACGTGACTCTAACAAAAAATAGCACTTTAAAGCTTAATATTTCACAAACGCATCACTTAATCAAAAAATGGTTTTAACAAACCCACAATATTTTTTTAAGACCTATTCAACGATATGCCGCACCATGGGGTACGCAAGAAAAAAAAATTACATCCCCACTTTACGAGTAGGGGAGGTACCCTATAAAAAAATATATTTCAAAATTTTATTGTACCACTTTGTCAGCGTAACTAATATGTATATTCATGCCAAATTACAGCTTTCTAGAACTAAGCATCTCCGAGCAATAGTGCGGACAGACGGACGGACGGACGGACATGGCGAAACTATAAGGGTTCCTAGTGGACTTCGGAACCCTAAAAAATATTTCAAAATTTTATTGTACCACTTTGTCAGCGTAACTATTATGTATATTCATGCCAAATTACAGCTTTCTAGAACTAAGCATCTCCGCACAATAGTGCGGACAGACGGACGGACATGGCGAAACTATAAGGGTTGCTTGTGGACTTCGGAACCCTAAAAACGAAAGTATGTAGCTTGTATATAGAATATGCAAACGTAGGTTTTCTACATTTTTCCTTTGGTTGGCATACATGATGACGTAATTTTTTTTTTCAGCTAGGAATTTTTTAGCCGACCAGCTCGCTATTTTTTCCTTATCATAAGGTACTAAATTTGATATAGGTAAAATATTTTTCATCGACTAAACAAGGGCTATATTCAGTCTTAAAATAGGAATTTCCCT
>OZ020285.1:6261907-6282125 GCA_963971205.1 Aethes cnicana
GTGGCACACACACCGCATGTGACTGTACCTATCTGCAGCGCTTTCACTGCAATCGTGCCTGCATCCTTTTGCCCGCCCGACTTGGCAATGTTCCCTGGCTTTGATAAGTTGTTATTTTAATCCCATTTAAATTCGCCCTCCTGTTACGTGACGCGCAAAAATAACATCACTTTTTGTTTGACAAAAGAGTAAAAATTTTCACGAAGCGCGTTGCGAACGGGTTTAAAAGTTTAAAAGTTTCTTTGGCAATATTGACTTGGAGGCAAGGCGGAGCGTGTGACGGGTCTAAGTTGATTGCGCTCGCGCCCTCCGCCAGCATAGCAATGCCTTGACCTATATAATGCTGCAAGGGAAATTGTTGTCAGAC
This sequence comes from Aethes cnicana, assembly GCA_963971205.1. Classification (NCBI taxonomy): domain Eukaryota; kingdom Metazoa; phylum Arthropoda; class Insecta; order Lepidoptera; family Tortricidae; genus Aethes; species Aethes cnicana. Next base: position 6,262,275 of record OZ020285.1, read on the forward strand.
CCATTTCATATGAAAAATTGTGTTGGATCAAATCCACCGAACGAGACGTAAACATGTTAATGAACGAGGTGTGATTTGTGAAGGTACCTACTAAGTAGGTAATTGGGTTTTTTTCGAGAGAATCGTGGGATGCGATGGATTGACTGATGATTCCTTTAATAACCTTGCGAAAGAACTTATAACATTTCATATTACGCTCTAATAGATGAAAACGTGTTTTGCTGACCGGCGACCCTACTTAATGTGGGTAAGGGTGAAGACATATTCTGCTCCTGATATTTAAAATTTTGACTTATCATAAATTACAACAATTTAATTAAGTACTTATTAGATTAACATTCACCTATACACAACAACAAACAATGCCAAAATCGTACCATTGTCTATAAAAAAATCACGATTGTTGTATGGGAGCATTGACCTTATAGTAAGTAATAACATATGGACGAACAGTGCCTAACACAATATGTCAAAATATATGGAGCAAACTGACATTAGAAAATACGTTCCAAAATACTAATAACGCCTCTTTATAACGAAGGCCAAACGGGTGCACGAGCTGTTCGGGCACCCGTTTTGACGGGGCCATTTTTCTCCGGCTGATTGTGAATCCTTACTTATAATAGATCAATGTATGGGAGACCCCTTGAATATTTATTTTATCCTGTTTTTTAGTATATGTTGTTATAGCGGCAACAGAAATACATCATCTGTGACAATTTAAACTGTCTAACTCATGGGATACAGCCTGGCGACAGACGGACAGCGGAGTCTTAGTAATAAGATCCCGTCCGTTTTACCCATTGGGTACGGAACCCTAAAAACAGAGATGATATAGTGGGCCGGGCATATACACGTAGGTACGTAGGTAATAACAGTAAACTAAGTGGTTAAGTACGTACGGTACAGCGATATAGCGCTCGCGAACGTGCCGCGGGTGTAACTCGCCCACTAACTTTTGATTTGGATTCCCCCCAGGGCCAGTCGGACGTTTGAAGTTAATAACCGGGCTAACATAAGAAGTTGCTTACTACCTACAAACGAATTGAACAAAAATAATTTATAGGACGGCGATATTCTGCTCACGTCCTCGGCGCATATCCCGCGCCGCGCCCCTCGTACGAGAACTTTCCAAAACGGATATTGTTAAAAAACTGCGAAGAGAACTCGTTTTACGTTTACATCAATTGAACGTGTAAATTCGTTAACTTACGTACTTAAGGCGTGTCGTACCTATTTCATTTCATACCAAATCCAATATAAGATAAGTATATTAAATACACTCAACTGTATAGGAATTTCCATACAAAGTTACCCGTTTTCATTGCTGTTGAGTGTAGTTATATTATTTTATTTATTTATTTAAACTTTATTGCACATAAAGAAAACTTAGTGTACAAAAGGCGGACTTAATGCCTCAAGACTTTTTCTACCAGTCAATTTATCTTATCGATAAATATAATCGAAATATAAATACACCTTCTAAATCTTCTAATAGAAATATACCCATTTTATGTAGGTAGGTACATGTGTGTCGAACTACCATCTGTATAACACAAAGGCGAGCCGTACAGTGACCGGCACATGCTCGACTCGACAGAACCTAACTACCAAGTACCTACGTGAACACATATCCGCGCCGCCTCGAGCCGCGGGGGCGCCGACGTCCCTGTCGGATTAACCGGCAGTACCGGCACTGCATGTTAGCTCCACAATCGACATGTGCACTGGCTGGCTGAGTATGCTAATGCTAACGTCTAAGATGAAATGTCAAGTGAGGTGAGTGAGGCATGATTGTGGCGTTAATTACCACCGCGCTGGTTTAGTGGCATAATTAACTAATATACCTACGATGGTATTATTAAATCGACCAAATATGTCAGGGAGCTTTCTCTTTTGAGTCTTCGTAGCCTGAATTACTCCAAACAAAGGCTTGAGCTGTTGTTATGATTTCGGTGTCCATGTGCTGCAGTGACCGCTTACCAGCACCAGGTGGCCTCTGTGCTCGTTTGCCTACCAATGACATAAAAAAACACCTCCGACACTGAAGTGAAGTCAACTATTCATAGGAACATAATTTCATTAAACTTTAAAAAAAGTACTTTCAAAATACTGTAGGTACCTACCGTATAATTGCAAATGGCCCTCCTTCAATTAATTCAGAAATAATAATCCGCCCTGTAGAAGAGATAGCACGAGTAATTAAGAGTTAAGTAGGTTACTACATCAGGATATTGTGGTTTGGCACGGGCAAAACTAGAACAATTGATGCGTTGAGCTCGATCGATGTTAATGCTGTTGTTTATGTGCGCCCAGACAGCTGCCTCTGGAGCGGGCGGGCGGCGCGGCGACATGATTCAACCTCTGTTATCGGTTATCAGCCCGGGCGGGAGTTGTCGAGCCCGCTCAATAGTAACCAGATTATCTCGCTCGGTTGTAATTAAGGTAAGCGAATAAACTCTTATCTATCTGCGAATCAATGATACCTACCCATTGCGGGCCGATAAATATCCTACATAAGTGGGCAATTTACTCTGTATTTAGGTATATCGTTTTATTTATATTGGTCCGATATTCGTGGATATGGTAGGTACCTGGTCTAGTAGGAAACACTTGGTACGAAGTTAACCGTTTATTTTTAGGAATGTATACAGAACTATCTTAGACACGGCTCTAACGATTTGGATTTTGGACCATATTTGCAAAATAGAGGTTTAAGGGGGCAACAAAACAATCAATATTACCTATAGGTAATTACTTATTTAAACAATAGTTTATGGTCTCATATCTGGGAAAACTCAATTTAGCGTTGTGATTTAGCTATTTCATCCAAGCCGTATATACCTACTGTTAAGCATTAGATATCGACCGGTATGAAATGTTTCATTTAGGTACATAATACCTACATATTCTAATGTTATTAGTGAAACTATCGGTACTTAGAAAGGTAGGTAGCGCGCGGTTAAAACATTACACAGTTACGCCAAGTTAAACAATACCCTAATAGCCGGCTCCTTGAACAAAGGGAATGCGGTAGGTATTTCTGGTAATACGGAGTTCACAATAGGCATACGTTCCCATAAAGAGCGAGTTAAAGTGGTCCGGCCGCGGAGGCCGCTGCTGAGAGGAAAGTTGTGAAAACATTGCGGGTGGAGGCGGGGCGGGGCTGCATCGATTCGCTGCACGCCACCGGGCCAGCTCGGGCTCCGCTGCTGCCCCCGGCCCCGGCATAATGTTGCGTGAAATTTGCGCCCCCATTGTTACCTTACAACTAGCCATCCGACCGCAGACGAGCGCTTTTATGGAACGCGGACCTCGATGCTCCATGGAGCGGACTCCTATTGATGTTGTGAATCACGCGGCACATAAAAGAACTCAATTTACTGTATTTTCCACATAAAAATAACGCCTGTTTGTTAAGTTTGCACCATACTATCGAGAGCCTCTAGCTAATAAAGCCCGCTTAGCATCGGAACGCGCTAATTGACCGCCTGATTTACCGCACATGTACTTTTCCGCAAAAGGATAATGGGCTTTAGCAACACGCACACAAATAATAAATCAAATTAAATACGGCCACATCTAAACAGGATCCCATTCCAATAGATGCCGATACGAGAAACAACAACAAGTCTCGGCCACCGAGACCCGAATTAAAAGTTTTCTGTATGTGAACTACATTCCTTTGCATTTTATTACGAGTTATTTCAGCTTCAGAATGTACCTCTAAGATTTTCCGCAAAATCTTGCTTTCTGAGGATTATATTAAGTTGAGAAAATGTCACAAATTTTGTGGTGAATTGGAATCGGCATAATCCTGTTGGCGCCGGTGCTCGCGAGAGCCGTAGGCGCCGCTAACGGGTCTTATTGCCGCCATCTTGGGAACACGGAAATATGGTGTAAAATTGCAGATCTCAGGATAATGCCATAAAACAATCTTGGCGAACTTTTAATATTATTGGTGTTTGTTGCGTTTTTAGTTTTTTACGGACTACCTACCTACTTAGGTAACTACTGAAACTGAATGGATTTTCATGAAATTTAACGATTATCCTTTACGATTTCAATGAACTTGGATAGGATAGGGGTTTACGGGTTCTAGGGTCGTAGTATATTTACTCATAGAAAATAATAGGTGTGTTTGTGTATCTATGTGAATGACTGAAAATATATTGCAGATGTTATCAGTGTAATGAAATGAGGCAATGATTTTCCCGTTCAGGGCAGGATTACCTAGCAGTAAACCGCTTAAGTCCGCGGCCGTCCCCGGGGCCCGTTTCATAAAGAATGTATCGTAATAGGAGTCCCTTTCTAGAAGGCACCTTAACATTGAAATACTGTTGACGTCGGGGATTAGCTTACTTACTCGTGCTTGCCTTGAATACTGTTGATGTAGCCCCGAGGGAAAAGTGTTTATGACCGGTGTTTAACTTTATAATGGTACGTACCCGCTGATGATTGTGACAGTAGTTTTACTGGTAGGTACAAGCAAGTTTATTTTCAACTAGCTTCTGCCCGCGACTTCGTCCGCGTGGAATTTGTTAATAACCTTCCCGCGAGAACTATGCATTTTCTCGGGATAAAAAGTAGCCTATATGTTGACCAGTGTTATAAACCCCCATACCAAATTATGTTTCAATCCGTCCAGTAGTTTTCGAGTTAAATCCGGACATACATACATACATACAGTATTTTTTTCTAAAAATCGTTTATAGTCCCTTTGACTTGATAGTTTCTTTTAATTTTAAATTTTCAGCCGCGACGCATTTCATTTCATTTCACTTCTACAGAATTATTATTTATTATATGTAGATTTTTCCTTTTTTTTCTCTGATTCATTAATCTCTTATGAATAAATAGTTTAGTGCTAAAATTCATTATTTAGGTAATAGCAGACTGGTTTAAAGAAATAATATTAATAATATTTTTTCCCGTTCCCGTGGGAATATCGGGAAATCCTTTCTTAGTGCTCCCCTACGCTCCCCAAGGAACCTGCATGCCAAACTTCAGCTCTCTACAGTGATCCCCGCGACCTAAACATTAAAATGTAAAAATCCCATTTATTCCCGTTCCCGTGGGAATTTTGGGAAGTCCTTTCTCAGTGCTCCCCTACGCTCGCCAAGGAACCTGCATGCCAAATTTCAGCTCTCTACGGTGATCCCCGCGACTACGTACGCGCCTTAAAATGTAAAAAAACATTTTTTTCCCGTTCCCGTGGGAATTTCCGGAAGTCCTTTCTTAGTGCTCCCCTATGCTCCCCAACGCTCCCCAAGGAACCTGCATGCCAAATTTCAGATCTCTACCATGTTTCCCGCGACTTCGTACGCGCCTAAACATTAAAATGTAAAAATCCCCTTTTTTCCCGTTCCCGTGGGAATTTTGCAAAATCCTTTCTTAGCGGATGCCTACGTCATAACATCTACCTGCATGCCAAATTTCAGCCCGATCCGTCCAGTGGTTTGGGCTGTGCGTTGATAGATCACTATATCAGTCAGTCAGTCAGTCAGTCACCTTTGAGTTTTATATATTTAGATTAACATTTGGTTTTCGCAAGGTTAAAAATTAAAAATATTAAAATGAAACTTTATCTTGTAATGTCACCGGCTCTCTTATCCCCTTACCGGAAGGTAAGTGGTGGTAGCCATCCATATGGTACTGCATCACAGAACACAGATCGAGATAGAATGCTAAAGTTTACCTACCGCGCGTGGAAAAAAGTAGACAATATGTCCACTTTGCTCGCTTCTAACCTCAGTTCGCTTCCGACCGCCTTCCGCGAGCAACGTCACATCAAAAAAAGAAAATGACTAAGTGTGCCGTAATTAACTGTACAAACAACACCAGCGTTGGTGGAGTTGGTCATCAGGGTGTTACCTATCATCGGTAAGTACTTTCTGTCTTGAAATTTCTGTTATTTTTGTGAAAACGATTTATTTTGTAGCTCTTTATTAGTTTTACCAAATTAGTGGCGAATGCCTTGTGTCCAATGCTCGTTTTCCATTGCGGCTTTAATCTGTTGCGCCAAACTTGCGCATATTGAAAACCAGCAATGTAAAAGTAGGCAAGCCAAACTCTCGAGGCGTCGACCAACCGCGTTCCAGGCCGATTTCTCATTATTCTGTCAATAGTGATGTGCACCTGCTAATTTCAATGCCGATTTCATAATCGATTAAAATCAGACAGAAAAATGATAATAAAAATGCATATTATAATGTAGCTATAAAACGTGGTAATAAGTGAACAGCTAGTATTATCAGAAATACTTGAATAGACCTACTACTATGAATGGAGTTACACGATCAGTATTTCATTTATCTATTGTTATTACAAGCTTTTATTTAGTTTCACATGTCCCGATGTTTGTTTGATTAGTTTGTTTGTCTGTCTGTAAACATAATTTAGTTCGAAAGTGAGTTTGAAAGAGATAGAGAGATGTTGTCAAATCCTCCATTGAAGCTATGCATATGAACAATCATAAGTTCTATGAACAATCTTTAATTTAAAAAGACTCGTTTTAATAATAAGTGTAAGTGTTAAAACTATTTCGCATTATGCTGTGGAAACGAATTATCATTTTTCTGTCTTGTTTTATCGATATGTAAATCGATTAAAAATGCTAAAGATCTTAAATCGTTTAGCCGCTTGACAATCGATGCTGTTAAATCGGAGTCGCGCATTTTTTGTTGCCCATCACTAAATTACTCTCGTGACGTCATCGTAGCGAAGCAAAATGTTACACGCTTGGTTCCCATACAAATGGACGAACAACCGTACTCTATAGTATCTGATCTCTGTGTACTGCATCAAGTGTCCACAGCATTATTGACGGTTTTTATTTACGACTTCAAACTGCAGTTAAATTTCCCGTTCTTTTAAATGGGGTTATTGTTTATACGCAGAAACGCCACGCTGTTACCATTACCCTGACAAAGTAAGATTGTGAGTATGAGAGGACCTCCATATCATTTATTATGTTTAATAATAGAACTCTATTGACCCAATAGTCAAGGCAGGTCATTTTAAAATTGCGCGATGCTTGCGGCTTTTAGGGGTACCTTTTTATAGATGACCGATTTTTTCAACTAGGTCATCCCTTAAAATGAGATGGCCACGTAGCCCCCACTGATGAGCACACGGTTGCTTTAATGTTCTACAAAGATAGCTCAGATCGATATCTCGAGCCCGACGACATCTGAAAATGGCAGGCTAACAGCAAAAGGAGAAAATTCCCATGTCAAGTACCTCTTGAGGCACTGTAGGTACACAAACAGACTGGGCGATGTTTTGACGTCGAGTTTCCCGTAACACCTAAGTACCTACATCGAATGAAGCTCATAAAAAGCGCCGAGGAAAATATTTGTTAAAGGAGGCGAGCGGCGAACGCCGTTTAACCGCCATGATTAAGGAAGAGATATCTAATGTTTTCCTTCCTTGCGTACCTACGAGAGTGCTTAAACTTTCCTCTACGCTAAGTTAATTGATTGGGCTCGTAAAAAGGGCCCATGCCTTGCTGTCATTACCAGGTACCTCGTAATTCGATCTACACCAAGTCTATTATTGGTGGGCGGATAACAAACTATCTCGTCGAGTTCGTCGTAAACATGTGCTCCGTTTGTAAGAGGGTCTGTAAGTTGGTATCAACGAATGTTATTATTATTACTCTGAGAAAAAATACCAGGTTGTAATAGATATTTATGATAAGAGTGCGGAAAGCAGGTAATTTCCCAAAGAGTGATGGCAATCCCAACATAAGTTGGGAATTAGGTACATATTCGCACGAGTGTCATGCAACGTTTTAAAATGCATCATGCGAGTAAATAAGTTAAATAAAGAAATTAAAAAGTTAAATACTTTCCCGCACAAAGTATCCCCTAGTTTCGAAAGTACTACTTTCTTCATTTATGTATGTCCACCAACATGAAGGGTCTTTTTAGCATATGCGTTATAAATATTCTTCACTGGCTTCAGCCCCGCGACTTCGCCCGCTTACAATTCAGATGTAATAACATACATATCGAGGGTTCCCTACTCATACCTAATAAGTCGAGATACTTTGTTCTACAATTGTGAACTTTCTATGTTCTGTGACAAATTCAAATTTTATATAGCTACCCGTACAGGCGAAAAGTCTAACTTTTATCTGTTTCCCTTCAGCCTAGTCACCAACGAAAACCCGATTCACTAAACTAAACTCATTTATTTAACTAAACTTTTATCTCACCACGAGGTAGATTAGGAAACGTCTCGTGCCCCAACTTGGAGATAAAGCAACTCAAGAAAGACAGCCCGATGCTAAGTGTGAAATATTTACCCGAGAAACTATAAACAATGTCTTAGCAATTGTTTAAATTTTAATCTCTAATATATAAAATTCTCGTGTCACAGTATTTGTAACCAAGCTCCTCCGAAACGGCTCGACCGATTCTTATGAAATTTGGTGTGTATGTTCAGTAAGTCCGAGAGAATAGGACGTAAGCTATTTTTCATACCAAAAAAATTCTAAGGCGATACGAAGTCCGCGGGGTCAGCTAGTTTATCTATAATAATAAGTCTGTAGAAGTCGCGTCTGAAACTTGAAAATTAAAAGAAACTATCAAGTCGAGGGACTATATAATACAAACGATACTGAACACAAAATAACGATTAATAGAAAAATTGTATGTATGTATGTCCGGATTTAATTCGAAAAATACTGGACTGATTGCAACAAAATTTGGTATAGGGGTAGTTTATAACACTGGCTACTTTTTATCCCGGAAAAACGCATAGTTCTCGCGGGAACGCTATTTCCGAATTCCACGCTGACGAAGTCGCGGACAGAAGCTAGTTTTTATTATAATTGTGTTTAAACCTTCCGAATGTAGGTTATAGCGTTCCCACGGGAACTTAAGTACATACATATGATAAAAATATGTCCATGTAAAGGTTAAATTCATTTATATTTACCTATCAAAATTATAAATTTTTGTTTCTTGTTGTAAAAGGTTTCCTTTTGAACGCGCTTTGCACACGCTAAACAAAATACATAGATGAATAGTAGCAGAAGTGCAGGCAGGCATGTAAGGATGTATAAATTTTTGACGAGCCGCGTGCCGACAGGAGGGGCTCAATTCGAAACGGTACATAGGGATGGGGAACGTACTTATCACTAAATGAAAATACACTTTCTCCCTTCTTCCCTATTTATCGAGATAGAATATCAGTATTACTCGTATACTATCCTATCAGTGGGTACACCATCTCCCTGTGTAGCGAGATGGTATGTTACTGATATACCTATCAATGAATAGGCAGAATATGTAGCTACTCTTATTTTGCGATAGGGACTATCTCAATATACCATTTCGAATAGAGCCCCAGGATATCGAATCGCCGATCAAGGTGGGAATTGAAAGAAAGTGTCGTGGAAATAAGAAAGAATGGTGATGCAATCTCGACATGTGTGACATAAATTGTGACGCTCTTAAAGGTGTGCCGCGTTTTCTTTGAGAATAGCAAAGTTGTCGGTTTGAGGTGGTCTTGTCGTCGTGGTAGAAATGTGTTGATAATAGTTATACTGACATAGTTGTGAGCTGGTCTAGTGAATCACAGGTAGATATTTTAGAAATGGTCTACCTGGAACCACGTCTACATGGAAGCTGTAAAGAGCTATTATGGAATCAACCTGTCTCTATTGACTCGTGATTGTTGAGGTGTTTGCCATTATGGAATTACTAGCTTTTGATTGCGACTTTGTCAACGTAGAATTTGCTGAAGTATTGAATCCACATCCATACTAATATTATAAATGCGAAAGTAACTCTGTCTGTCTGTTACCTCTTCACGCTTCAACCGCTGGACCGATTGAGATGAAATTTGGCATGGAGATAGTTGGGGTCCCGGGAAAGGACATAGGCTTCTTTTTATCCCGGAAAAACGCATGGTACCCGCGGGAGCGCGATAACCGAATTCCACGCGGGCGAAGTCGCAGGCAAAGGCTAGTAGCAAAATAAAGAGAAATATACTTATTCCAGAAAAACGCATGATTCTTGTGGGAACGTTGTAACCCAATTCCACGTGGACATAGTCCATGAAATTCTATGAGTATGTAGTACCACTTATCTACTGCTCCAATAGTATCTATTTCTATATAGGTACTGTCGATAGCGTTTGCTCTCAATTTTATCACCATGTAACATTAGTTCACGCGGAAACACTTATATCAGCCGAGAATTCCTCTTACACAACGAAAATGTGCCGAAAATGCTTTTAGAGCTATAAAATTGAGTGCCGTCTGAATAGAGATGTAAAGAGGAGCGGGTCTTGAAATGAGCTCACATGTGACTTTTATTGCTGCTCGAACTGCCCTAACAATCTCGCATAAAAACGGCCAAGAGCGAGTCGTACTTGCTTAACTACACTCAACAGCAATGAAAACGGATCACTTAGTATGAAAAATCCTATACAAAGTGACCCGTTTTCATTGCTGTGGAGTGTATATGAAGAGTATTCCGTAGCTACCGAAAATATTTTAAAACTAGACTAAACGAATTACCTATTTTCGCAAGGCATAATAGTCGTGGGTCAGAACTATCATTAGTCATACCAATCAGTACCCAGAACTATCATTGGTCATAATGTAATTGATCCTAAAATTTTCTGACATAACGTTTGATGTGAATTTTTACATTAGTTATAAAATTTATTAGCGATAATTATTCAAAACGTCAATTCGTTTCTGTAAATATTCATACTCTAACCTAACCTAACCTAAATGTTTCGTCTGTCGCAGCATTTCGTTTCTGTAAATATTCATACTCCAACCTAACCTAACCTAAATGTTTCGTCTGTCGCAGAATTTCATTCTAATGAATATTTTTTAAATCTAATAAAGTCGTTATGACTTCCAATAAAAAGCCCAGTGCGTATAAGGCTATAAAACAATATGATCTAAAACAGTTATGACTTAAAAGCTTATGATTTATTAAGTTTCTGATAATAAACAAGTATGTCTTCAGATATTATGGATATCAATATTATAACTAACGATGTGTATTTCACTTGATATTATGACTCCTGAACGTTAGGAGTATCTCAATTTATGTTTATGATTATTATGACTAATGGTACTTATTTCCATAAATTTTATGACTAACATTTTCTGACTAACGAAATTAGGCCCTACAATTTTATGGGAAACAAGGGGATCCCGTTCATAGAACACGCCTACCTCCCAAATTACAATCATACAGTCTCCGAGAAAAATGGCTGTGACATTATGACATACGGATGGATGGCCAGACCAGGACATGACGAAATTATAAGGGTTCCGTTTTTTGCCATTTGGCTACGGAACCCTAAAAATGGCCGCTAACGCGCGCGCAGTTGATTCCTTAGCCTCCCCAGGCACGACCGTGAAATGCAGCGGGTTATTAAATCGTCTCGAACGTGATTTCTTTTACTGCGTAGATATTACTCCGGAAAGTGAATTTGGGTCAGATCAGTGGGTCGTACAGGCTTACACAACTTAGAAGGCGCGTGGATTGAGCCATAATAGACTCTACTTCAACGGCTTAAGTTCTTCGCCGCGTGCCTTCTCAGCTGTGTCGTGCTATCTTCTATCTATACATATAATAAAGCTAAAGAGGGTTGAAAGTCTGTACATGGGAGATATTCGGAAAATAGTCTGGGGATACTTAGAATCGATACAACACATTCCAACAGTTTTTAGAATTTTTGTCTGTTTACTTGACCGCGCATCACGTGAAAACTACTGGACTGATTTTGATGAAATTTGGTATGAAGATAGTTGGAGTCCCGAGAAAGGACTGCCCGCTACTTCATCCGCGTGGAATTCGGTTATAGCGTCCCCGCAGGAACTATGCGTTTTTACGGGATAAAAAGTAGCCTATGTCCTTTACCGGGACCCCAACTATCTCCATGCCAGATTTCATCTCAATCGGTCCAGCGGTTGAAGCGTGAAGAGGTAACAGATAGACGGATGGACAGAGTAACTTTCGCATTTTTAATATTAATGTGGATATATATGCATATTTATGTAAAATAAGCTGATCATGTGCTTTTACTGTTGTTCCCTGTTTTAATAAATATATTAATACTAGCTGACCCCGCGGACTTCGTACCGCCTTAGAATTTTTTTTTGCGTATAAAATATAGCCTCTTCTCAGACCTACTGAACATACACTCCAAATTTCATAAGAATTGGTCGATCCGTTTCGGAGGAGTTTGGTTACAAACACTGTGACACGAGAATTTTATATATTAGGTCCTTACATATGAAATTGGCGTTTGGCGAACTGGCAACTTTGATTCAAAATATGTGGCGTTCGGCTAGGAATTCCAAATTCAAATTTATTTCAAATTTAAGACCATGTATTTCTGTGTTCGAATTACGAAATTTATTTGTTATCGCGTCATTTGTTTTTCTTTCACATCGTTCTGTTCACAATATGGAGAACTTAAAATATCGCTATATTTACGAATATGAGTTTCACCTCGGCACTAGTGCTGCAGAAACGGCTCGTAGGATTAACAATGCGTATGGGGAAGCTACTGCAAAAGAAAATACGGTACGTTATTGGTTCCAACGTTTCCGTTCTGGAAATTTTGACCTACAGAACAAGCCTCGTGGACGGCCGGAGACACAAGTTGATAACGAAGAATTAAAAGCAATTGTGGAAGCAGATCCATCGCAAACCACGTCAGAGTTAGCGGCAGGCTTCGGTGTGAGTGATAAAACCATTTTGATTCACTTGAAACAAATTGGAAAAGTGAAAAAACTTGAAAAATGGGTACCGCATGAATTGAGCGACGCAAACAAAGAAACACGCGTCGAGTGTTGCGTTTCACTTCTCAACCGGCACAATAATGAAGGCATTTTGAATCGTATCGTTACTTGTGATGAAAAATGGATCTTGTACGACAACCGGAAACGTTCTTCACAATGGTTGAACCCAGGTGAACCAGCCAAATTCTGCCCGAAACGAAAGTTGACTCAGAAAAAGGTACTGGTAAGTGTCTGGTGGACTAGTGCCGGTGTCATCCATTACAGTTTCTTAAGATCTGGGCAAACAATCACGGCTGATGTGTATTGTCAACAATTGCAAACGATGATGGAAAAGCTAGCCATTAAACAACCCAGACTGGTCAATCGATCTAGCCCACTGCTGCTTCAGGACAACGCTCGACCACATACGGCACGTTTGACGGCCGCAAAACTACGGGAGCTGCGACTGGAATGTCTTCGACACCCACCATACTCCCCGGACCTTGCTCCAACTGATTACCATTTTTTTCGGAATTTGGACAACTTCATGCAAGGAAAAAAATTCAATTCTCACGAGGCTGTCCAAACGGCCTTCAAAGATTTTATTGATTCTCGCTCACACACTTTTTTTAGTAAAGGAATCAATGAACTACCTTCGAGATGGCAAAAGTGCATAGATAGCCATGGTACATACTTTGACTAAATAAAAAAATAGTTTCATAAAAAAAAATCGTTTTCATTTCTGCCATATGAAACGCCAATTTCATATGTAAGGACCTAATATTAGACTAGCTTCTGCCCGCGACTTCGTCCGCGTGGAATTCGGTTATAGCGTTCCCGCGGGAATTGAGTGTTAAACTATAACAAATTATATACGAAAACCTTCCTCTTAAATCACTTTATCTAATTAAAAAAACCTGCATCAACATCCGTAGTTCCGCGTAGTTTTAAAGATTTAAGCATACAGGGGATATAGGGACAGAGAAAGCGACTTTGTTTTGTAGTGACATGTAGTGATTAGAAAGAAGATAAAAACACTTTTATTTTATTTTACACTAGTTGGCCCGGTAAGCCGTGGTGGCCTAGTGGTTCGACCTACCGCCTCTCATGCAGAGGGTCGGGGGTTCGATTCCGGCTCGCACCTCTAAGTTTTCTTATGTGCGAAATTCAATTTGAATTAACCACTGTGCTTTTCGGTGAAGGAAAACATCGTGAGGAAACCTGCACGCATCTGCGAAGTAATTCAAAGATGTGTGTGAAGTCCCCAATCCGCACTGGGCCCGCGTGGGGACTATAGCCCAAACCCTCTCGTGATGAGAGGAGGCCTGTGCCCAGCAGTGGGACGTAAATAGGCTGTAGTAGTAGTAGTAGTAGTAGTAGTTGGCCCGGTGAACTTCGTATCACTTGAAGGCGATTCCCATACAAAGTTATATTTCTTTTTTTGAGTTGTTCCTTTAGATTTTTCTCGATTTTTTTTTCTAAACCTTCCCTAAATCACAGGGAATAAAACAAAAAAAGAATCAGCCAGATCAGTCCCGCAGTTCTCGAGCCTTAGCCATACTAATACACGGCAATTCATTTTTATTATATAAAATATGTGTCAATGGGTAATAAACACATTTTCAACCGTTATAAAAAGTTTTTCCATTACAACTGAACATCATTCTTGCCCGCTACGTTACCGCTTGCATTACAACAAGAGCGGTAAGAGCTTTCTTGCGCAATAAAAGCTCCGTTTTGAAATTCCATATCATATGATGATGGAGCTTTTTCATTTTATTTTTATTTTCTTTATTATTTGCATCAACTACCTATACATGGTGGGTCAGAAAATATGGCAAATAATTAACCCACAGTATCGGCTTTCGATTCTAAGTATATTGTATAGGTCTTTAATTTTTTTCGAGTTGGTAAAAAAAAAATGTGTATAGGAGTCAGGCGTCGCTCACACAACCAATCCCATATACAATTTTTTTTTTTACCAACTCCAAAAAAATTAAAGACCTTTACAATATCCTTAGAATCGATAGCCGATACGGTGGGTTAATTATTTGCCATATTTTTTGACCCACCGTGTATATTGTAATGAACTTCAAGTTAATTCATCAATTAATGATCTTAATTTACTTATTTTAAACAACGCTTTATTTGAATTATATTAAACTGATAACTTAACACCAGCTAACCCGCATGCACGTTTGTCGGCTTTAGGCATAAAAAAAATACAGTAAACAAGCAAAATTTTATTTTATAACTAGCTCCTGCCCGCGACTTCGCCCGCGTAGAATTCGATTATCGCGCTCCCGCTGGAACTATGCGCTTTTCCGGCATAAAGAGTAGCCCGGGACCCCAACTATCTCCATGCCAAATTTCATCTCAATCGGTCCAGTGGTTGAAGCGTGAAGAGGTGACAGACAGACAGAGTTACTTTCGCATTTATAATATTAATAATATTAATATGGATGATTAAAAAAAATAATGCTTTAAATTTCCCAATACTTTTAATGAATGCTGGCTTAACCGTATGAGCTACATCAAAATAAAGTACTAAAGATAATAAAGTTTTGTAAACATTGAAAACTACTCCTCTAAAGACGCTTTTTTGTCAAATTCTAAGGATATTTGAATCAACCATGAAAATTGGTCTAGCCATTTGGATAAAACGTGGCAAAGGCAAATAAAGAATATTACATGGAACTTTGCTCGAAAAACATACTAAGTAATACGACACGTTTGACGACAGGTTTGGCTGAATTGGTAGTGACCCTGTCTACTATTCCGGCGGTTGCGGGTTCGAGTCCCGCTCGGGGCAAACTTTGTGTGATGAACACGAATGTTTGTACTCGAGTCATGGATGTTTAGTATTTATATATGTATGTATTTCTCTATATAAGTATTTATATTGTTGTCTAACACCCATAGTACAAGCTTTGCTTAGTTTGGGGCTAGGTCAATTTGTGTGAAATGTCCGAAGATATTTTATTTTATTTATTTATTTATATATACATACCCAAATGCAACTACAATATTGCAATGCCCAAGCCCGCCTATTACACTATGAAGAAAAGCGACCATTTTCAGAAAATCAAAATGAAAGTGCTGTTGCGGGTTTGTAGAAGGCCGATTTCGTAGCGGCTCTACGCCGTAGCGATGGCGTAGCACTCTCGCGACAATGCACGAAAGTTCGTAGCACTCGGCCGAGGGCCGCTCGACTTCAAATGTGGTTTACAGGTTTATATACAACTTAGAAGGCGCGTGGATTAAAGTAATAACAGACTCTGCTCCAACGGCTTAAGCCGCGCGCCTTCTAAGTTGTGTCCTACTTACTATACACGCTTTAGTAGATACATGTTTAGTAGATACCTAGCTATATACATAGCTATGTACAGAATTATTGTATAATATATATGTATATATGTTTAAAAAATATTTATATGACATATTTTACTGGCTATATTATTATTATTACTATTTATATTATTTACCAATACCAATAATTATTCAATTTATTTATTTATTACATTTTAGTTTATGTATAGCGCTCCGTGGGTCACCTAGGTGTTGGCTGAAAATCAGCGCTGCAGGTGTTTGACACCTCAGCATTTATGCTGAGCCAGCAACCTCTCCGCTGCCGTGAAGACACACACGCACACTTGTTCCTATGTTTTTCTTTTTTTTTTGTGTTGTCGTGTTTGTACTATTATTTTTGTGATTTTTTTGTGTATTTTTTTTTTGCTGTAAACTGTGTCTTCTGTGCAGCGAATAAATGTTTTTCTTCTTCTTCTTCTTCTTCTATATGGGTCTCTCTTCTCGCTGATGGGCCGATTCAGCTTTTCAAATAATGGTATTTTTGACGTGATAACGTCTTTTAAATCGATGAACGAAAAAAAAAGACGCAATAGTAACGTTCCGCCTGAGCCGAGCGCACAAGCGAGATCGCGGAGCAAGCGACAGAAAGGCACGATCGGCCTAAGCTATCACGTAAAATTATCGTCCGTAAACCGACTTTACAGACAACCAATTTTTTCCACTTTAATATACTTACGACTCAGTCCGTCTGTCTATTTGACGGCTAAACCACTGATCCAATTTTTATGAAATTAATTTGGTAGATATAAAAATATTATAGTTCAGATTACGGGGAAGCACATGGACTAATTTTTATAACGAAAAAAACGCAAAGTTCTCGCGGGAGCGCTCTACCCGAAATCCACGCGGACAGTGTCCTTCAGGGGCTAGTTGACTATACCTATTTTTAAAACGTATTTCTCTTATTGAAAAATATAATTTATGTGTTCAACCTATTGTTAACTTGCTCATCAACATTAATTTTCATTTGCTTTTCAACGAGTTGCTTTATTCAACCCTCACATGAAATAAGGGATGTATGAAAAAATTACATTTTCAAATGTAGAGAATGAATTTAATATGCCTTTCAAATTGCTAACAAATGGACCTTCTCGAGAAGTTTCTATTAATTTTAAGTATGCTTGTTCATTTAATTACACACGAGACGGACGGACAAGTTGAAATGAGTAACGGCCGAAGCGCGAAAACGTTTACGGCTCATTTATTACGTTGTGTCATTAACTTTCTTCTGAGGAACATAAATCATATAACTGACATTTCCATTTTCTACTCTAACTCACTGTATTTTGAGCTTAAAAACAATAATCACAAGTGTCGGTAAAGTCTTTTGGAAGGGGCGCGCCAGTCGGCGCGGGCGGCTAAGCGGTAAATTATTGTAACTAGCTACCACTCGTAACTAATGTAAACTGCAATAAAAAAACACCATGTAATCATCATCTACTTATGTAAAAAGCAATATGAATAAATTTCAGCGGTGTCCAGAATTATTAGGTTGAATACTTACAATCGTTATAGGTACACAATGCAATTATTTATTGTATATTCTGCCCGCGACTTCGCCCGCGTGGAATTCGGTTATCGCGTTCCCGCGGGAACTATGCGTTTTTTCGGGATAAAAAGTAGCCTATGTCCTTTCCCGGAACCCCAATTATCTCCATGCCAAATTTCATTTCAATCGGTCCAGCGGTTGAAGCGTGCAGAGGTAACAGACAGACAGTCAGAAAGACAGACAGACAGAGTTACTTTCGCTTTAATAATATTAACTAGCTTCGGCCCGCGACTTCGCCCGCGTGGAATTCAGTTATCGCGCTCCCGCAGGCGGGAACTATGCGCTTTTCCGGGATAAAAAGTAGCCTATGTCCTTTCCCGGAACCCCAACTACTTATCTCCATGCCAAATTTCATCTCAATCGGTCCAGCGGTTGAAGCGTGAAGAGGTAACAGACAGACAGTCAGAAAGACAGACAGAAAGAGTTGCTTTCGCATTTATAATATTAGTATGGACTAGCTTCTGCCCGTGACTTCGCCCGCGTGGAATTCAGTTATCGCGTCCCCGCGGGAACTATGCGTTTTTCCGGGATAAAAATAGCCTTTGTTCTTTTCCGGAACCCCAAATATCTCCATGACAAATTTCATCTCAATCGGTCCAGCGGTTGAAGCGTGAAGAGGTAACAGACAGATAGGCAGAGTTACCTTCGCATTTATAATATTAATATGGATATGATATGGATAATATGGATATGGATTTAATTTGCACAGTGTTAGTGAAAGTTCTACGTGTTTTAATTAAATAGTTAGATTACGACATCCACACAAGATCGTCGTGCAAGGCCTCCAGGAGCTACGACCACACGCTAAATATTACTTCGACCACAGACATATTACCTATTAAACTAGAAGAAACAAGCTATAAGGCGCTTACATGAAAACCAAGCGTTCCGATTTCTTTGACACCTAAATAGACTTCAAGAACCAATTTTGATTGGAAATATAATCGCCGCGTTGGACCGATTCAAATGGGCCGATCAGAAATGTTCTTCTATTTGAGTGAAAAAACATCTGTCAGCTTGAACGGCCCGAGTGTGACTGAGCGGAGTTTGGATTTTTGTCCAAACTTTGTGAGTTTTTATGGCACGCGAAGTACGAGCATTTGTTGAGTCTACTTAATACATGGTTTGTGACTACGACTGCCCAGAGCCACCTTCTCGGCTCTACAATGTCCCCTACCCTTACTGACTACCCTTGACTGTTCGTATTTAGGTTCCTACATAGCACATAAATTTTTGCCTATCCCTCTTTGAAGACGATGGTGCGACTGCCATTTTAATTTTACAGCCTATTTGATATTCGAACGCTAATGACGTTTACTTGTGTTGTTATGTATAACCAGTGAAACTCTCCCTCGCAATATACTGTTCGTTCAAATCTGCTAATGCTTGTACATGCATTTCTCTGCAAACAGCGGTCCAGTCTAACAGCATCGAGAAATCGTTGAGCTTACACAAATAAATTACACAGACTTAAGTAAACAGCATTTATTGAAGTCGTACACGCCACCCACGCTAATTGCTAACGAACCCCAAGGCAGGTAGGTATATATGTTCAGCTTCAGCTTCCTAAATGTTAGTTGCAGCTGGTTACCAAATGGAATGAAATTAATTGATTCAATAACAAGAAAGGTAAATCGTAATGTCGAATGGTCAATGTATTGTGAACACGGGTGGGAAATAGAAATGATTGACTGACATGAAAATGTTAAAAGCAAATGAAATGATCATTTTACCGAAGAATTAAGAAAATATTTTGCGAAACACTTCTACTTACATGATACTAGGGTGAATATTTGAGCGTTTCAATCGCCTTCATCGTGATACCTATGTGAATTTTTGTGTAGTTAGATTTTAGAAGACACAATTGTGTTGAAAATAATGACGTGACGGCGATTGAAACACTGAAGAGATCACCTACTACATGAAAACATGGATGTCGTACATTAAGAAACACATCACACATGCGTGTTGGTTTGTTGATGAATGGTACAGATGCAAACACTTAAAACAAGGCGGCATGGGGACGTCCCTAGCGGACGCAGCGGGGTCACAAGGACGACGGGGATGCACGTACGTGGGCGTGCGGCGAGGTGATGGCGCGGCAGAGGCAGGCGTGGGCCGCCGGCGCCACCTGGTAGTCCATGTAGTTCCCGTAGCCCATGTGGTC
>OZ020285.1:6282325-6324162 GCA_963971205.1 Aethes cnicana
CACGTAATAATTTAATTGACAACCATCTCGTGGATGAGAGGAGCCCTTTGCTCAGCAGTGGGCCGTAAATAGGCTTTTGTGGTGGTGAAACTGAAATTACTCGTTATTTAAAATACGTCGTACTTAGGTAGAGCTCTTCTACTATGTAAAGTCCCGCGCCTTCACATTTCAAAACGCTTCAATGTATTTAAAAAGCACCACCAACACTCTCAACACATGTGTACGTGCTGAGACAGCCATCAACTATGCGTTGAGAGTGTTGGTGATGCTTTTTAAATATTAATAAAAAAATTGAAGCGTTTTGAAACGTGAAGGCGCGGGACTTTAGATAGTAGAAGATCTCTACTTACCTATAATCAACAACTTCAGTTTGTAAGAAGATAAAAGGTGCAAATATTGGACGCTGGTCCCAAATCTTAATTTTTAATTGTCATGGGGATAACGATAAATATTGGCGATTTTATGGAATAATAAACAACACAGGATATCATAGTTTTAAAAAAAGGGTCAGCGACAAGTTTTGAAAATGCTGACCAAAGCTCCATACTTCCATACTAATATTCTGTGCGTCTGTTTGTTTGTTCTCGTTCCTTCAGGTCAAAACGATTGGACCGATATTGATAAAATTTGGCATGGATATAGTTTGAGACTATGGAAATAACATGGGATAAGTACTTTTCATCCCGATATTTCCACGGGAACGGGGTAAACCCAGTTTTTCAATACTTCCATAACTATAACCATCTAAGCGCCTATTATCAGAGGCCTCTTTAGGGGCACAAAAGGAATTTCATAGGGAATCTCTATTTTTCGTCTTCTTCCGGTACCATCTCCTATCGACCATTATGGCTAGTTTTTATTTTCGAGACTGCCGCTCGTAATAGGGATCTGGTGCTCATCCCAAACTAGTCAGGAGGTTCGTCTTCCCTTCAGCCCTGTATTTTGCCTTGCATGATGAGCTGCAGAGGGAATCTATAGGGAACGTCAAAACGTCACGGCGCTTGAATTGAACTTTAAATCTAGATACTTAAAGTTCCGCTTCAATGCCGTGACGTATTGAAGTTCCCTATAGATTTCCTATGAAATCCCTTTTGTGCTCGGATTACTTAAGGGCAATAGACTCAGGCCATATTCATATGCCAATTCTAATTCTACGAGGGACGAAGTCGTGGGCAACGGCTAGGTACAGGTTTACCCAACTTAGAAGGCGCGTGGATTAAGCAAAAATAGGCTTTGCGTGAGCGGCTTAAGTGCTTCGCCACACGCCTTCTAAGTTGTGTCGTGCTGTAGTTACTTACGGCTCGGCCACGACTTTGCGCGACAGCGGCAGCGGCGAGCGTTTTACTGACATATTACTGAAGCGTCACGACCGCTGCCGCTGTCGCGCGGAGTCTTGGCCGTGCAGATAGGATATATAAGTGTAGGTGTGTTTATGTGTGTGTTGGCAGGTCGAACGGCCTGCAGGGAGTAGAGCTGCTGGGCGCGGGGCTGACGGGCGCCGACCTGGCCGCCGTGCCGGAGCACTGGCTGGCGTACCCCGCGCCCCCCGCCGCCGCGCACACCGCGCTCGCCCTACTCTACACCTTCTTCACCGCCGCCGCGCTCATTGGAAACGGACTCGTCATCTTCATCTTTTCCACGTCAGTAATTTCCGCTAAACTGCTTAAAGTTTAGTGACCCTCGACAGTGACAGGCTCGACACCCATGGGACTCCTATTCGAATTGGTAGCATACACGCAAATAAAAATGCACTTTCGAAGCGCGATTGTACACTCAAGAGCAATGAAATCGGGTCACTTTGTATAGGATTGGGATGGACATCGTCTCCAACGAGTTAATTGTAAAAACGACTTAAATAGTTTGGATTTGATTAAATGTGTCGTTTTTTGCTGTTTCGTAACTTTAGTAGGGGACTAAGAAAATATTCAAAACGAGATAAGAGCTTGGTTCTAGCTAGTCGTGGGTATATTGTGAGCGGAATGACCTCTTTATTAAGAGTATATTCGACTCTCTACCAGGCGTCAGTCAGGGAGATACGATACATACACCTGCACGTTTCTGCAGTCTAGCATCGTCTATTGATAATGTAAGTACCTGCTTCACTTAACGTACGTTTTTCATTGCAGGACAAAATCCCTCCGAACATCAAGTAATCTTTTAATATTGCAGTTAGCGATATTCGACTTTATTATGATGGCCAAAGCACCGATCTTCATTTACAACAGCGCCATGAAGGGCTTTGCCGCCGGCGACATCGGCTGCCAAATATTCGCCTTAATGGGCGCATACAGCGGAATCGGTGCCTCCATGACAAACGCGTGCATTGCGTACGACAGGTGCGTATTAAAATCAGAAATTATAAGTACATTCAAACCGCCTACTTACATTATAAAAACTCTAATTGATAAACACAATTATGGATGAATAATATTATAAAGACACACGTTACGCAGATGGCCCAAAAGAAGCGTCACCGATGGTTTGCTAGTCTCATATGAAGGAACTGAAACTCGGCCTTTTCAGTTTGGTTCGGTCGCCTGAACACAGCAAGACTGGCTTCAGACATTACATAAGACTACGGCACATGAGGCGCCGCCACCTACCCTTCTATCTAACTGAAGCCCGGTTCCATATCCACAAAACGCTTCGTTTGGCTACAGATGTTTAAACTTTGACATTTGCGCCATAACCACAGGGCGGACACGGCCTATAAAAGCACGCGATTTCGAACACAATTCGAATGAAGTGTCGATGTTTGCGTGCGAGGACGTCTGTGTGCGTGCGAGGGCGTCTGTACACTTGTAAATGTGTGTGTACCACTACGCGGGCCAATGATTCACTCACCATCTCCGGATGAAACAAATGACGGTAAGGGCGAGTTGGGCGCGAGTTGCGCGCTGGCTAGATTCAGGCGGGTGAATCCGTGGCCATCCTGTATGTAGTACTATTAAATATTCTGTGCCATAACCTAACCGTCCGTTGCCAAAACGGGGCGTTTTGTAGCCTATATAGAGGAATCAAACGTAAATGAGCAACTCTTACGTAGGCATTCAACGATCACCCGGCCGCTGGACGGCCGTTTGTCGCGAGGCAAGGTGATGCTGATGATCGCCTTAGTGTGGCTCTACGCCACGCCCTGGGCGCTGCTGCCGCTCTTCAGGATCTGGGGGCGATTCGTACCAGGTACGGGAGCCTAGAAGACGTCCACTGCTAGACATAAGCCTCCTCTAAGGGGCTTCACTTAGACTTGTGCCATTCTCATCAATTTGAGAACTTTCTGGCCCCATCCGCCATCTTCTGCAAGTGGTCCGTCCACTTTAGTTTTGCAAATCTCCGGGCTCTGTATATGAATTCTATCACGCATAGAAACCCCGAGTACGAAGCCTTCTCTATTGCCCTTGAGTATTGCCTTTGAGGTTACCGCGAATGCAATCGCCGCTAGAGGCGCTTTAGTCGAGTGAGATGCTGTGTTGCCAATTTAGCAGATTATATATGTCATATTATACGCTCAAACGGCAACACTAAGGTCTTCAAAACTTCAAATGTGATATTGACGCTATTATAATGTAATGACTCGGCTGCGTACTGAATCGCGCTCAGAGCGCTCGCTCACACTCGACTTTCAAGAGGAAAAAACCGGCCAAGTGCGTGTCTGGCCACGCGCAATGTATAGGGTTCCGAAGTTGACGATGCCCTTAGTACCTTCTAAGACTGCATCTTAGCTAGGCTGCGGTATGACGTACCCGCCCGACGACGCCCCTGCCGCTCAGTAGTATGTACCTATAATGAAATTTTACTTTTCCGTACCTACGCATTTTTGCTTGCTTGCAGTTGGTCGACTATGACGCGGAAACTTGTAAAGCCTTCTTAGCTGTGATATTTTTCCTTTCAACTTCGTTATATATGCCACCACCATGAATTTTTGCAGCAATCTGAAAACCACCATTTAGCTGGCAGGGGGGGGGACACTTGACTCTACCAAAAAATAGCACTTTAAAGCTTAATATTTCACAAACGCATCGTTTAATCAAAAAATTGTTTTAACAAACCCACAATGTTTTTTTAAGACCTATTCAACGATACCCGACATCATGGGGCAGGCAAGAAAAAAAAATACATCCCCACTTTAAGAGTAGGGGAGGTACCCTAAAAAAAAAATTTTTTGAAAATTTTATTGCATCACTTTTTCGTCGTAACTAATATACTGGTACTAAGCATCTCCGAGAAATAGTGTGGACAGACGGACGGACGGACATGGCGAAACTGTAAGGGTTCCTTGTGGACTTCGGAACCCTAAAAAGACGCAAGGTGCTGTGAGCGCTTTGAGCGCAATTCGGAACGCAGCCGGTAGCGCTCAGGTCAGGGACACACAACAGTGGCGCCAACTGGTGAGCAGCAGTACACATTAAATTCCTCGGTTCCAGAGGGCTACCTGACGTCGTGCACCTTCGACTACCTGACGAACACGTTCGACACGAAGTTGTTCGTGGCGTGCATATTTACGTGCAGCTACGTGTTCCCCATGTCCATGATATTGTACTTCTACAGCGGCATCGTCAAGCAGGTGTTCGCCCATGAGGCCGCCTTGAGGTATCTAATGTTAACCGAAATATACTTAAATACATAATATGAGTATGACCACTTCATTCCATTTGCTACGACTCTTACATAGTTCTTCCGCTTTGAACTTTCATCCCGTTCCGCATAAATGCTCGTCGGTTTAGAGACCTGACCTTTAATGAGACTGTCCTGAATTTTTTCGAAGAAACCAAAGTAAAGAAGCTACCATATCCAAAAGTCCTACTAGGGTTAAAGGCCTCACTGGGAGTTAGGTGTTATGTGTATAATAGGGGCGCGTGGCGTGATAAGTGCAAGGGGGCGTTATAAAGACAAGCGCTACAAGTTGCTACGAACTTTCGTAGAAGATGCCTACGAGCTACGAATATTTAGAATAACTTTACTGGGAACCTTTGAAAGTTTGTATGTAGGGATACCTATTACCTTCTATTTTTTACGTTAAGAGGACACTTTAGTGGTTATTTTTCCATACAAACGTTCTCGACATATTACTCCCTGGATTTTTCGCTCCGCCCGCGCCTGCGAGACAGCAACATTGATTAAAATTTCTCAAATCTGAAAAGGGGCTCAGCTCACGTATCCTCTTAAGGGTATGAAATATTTTCGGTGCCTTTACCCCTTAATCCCTTGATCCCGAAATCCTTTTGCATCCAGAATGAGGCCCTTATTCTCATTGGTTTACAAAAGTCAATTCCACGCGGGCAATTCGCGGGCAGTAGCTAGCATTAAATAGTATAAACGTGCGTCTATTTTCAGAGAGCAAGCGAAAAAGATGAATGTGGAGTCGCTGCGGTCGAACACGCAGGCCAACGCCGAGTCGGCCGAGATCCGCATCGCCAAGGCGGCGCTGACCGTCTGCTTCCTGTTCGTGGCCTCCTGGACGCCGTACGGAGTCATGGCGCTCATCGGCGCCTTCGGCAACCAGCAGCTGCTCACGCCCGGGGTGAGGCCCCCACATGCATGCTAAATATTCATCTACTACCAAACTAAACGGTTGAAGATAAGTATCTGCTTCAAAATTGAGTTGCAAGATTTCACGCGAACAAACATACATTGCAAGTTAAATAAAAGCTTTTAATAATAGAATGGTTTGTTTTTTATGCAATTCAGTCAAGTGTTCGTATGTAACGAAAACAGTTCGTTATTTGAATGGGTAGGTACTTATACCAGAGATAAAAGAAAAACGTAGACGCCATACTTTGAAACGAAGACCAACTAAATACTATTATTAATAGGCGAGTGGATAAATATTAAACCGGCACGATGTCGAGGCAATCACTTTATGTCCTATCTTAGGAGGAGTGGATAATACGGATTATGGTTTTCAGGTGACTATGATTCCTGCCGTGGCGTGTAAAGCAGTCGCCTGCATAGATCCTTGGGTGTACGCGATCAGCCATCCAAAATACAGGTACTTAAGTAAATATACTTAAACAGGTATGCTTCAATACGGATCTAGAGGAACTAGAACTTAACCAAAAGAACTAGATTTTAAGTTCTTATGGAATCTGTAGGACGTTTCCTAAAGATTCCCTATGAAATCCCTTTTGCGGCCCCAGTAAATTCAAAATCCCGGTGTCATTACATGACATGTTGTTTGCGTGACTTCAACTCTCGTGACCTTACCTATATTTTTTTACAGGCAAGAACTCCAGCGACGAATGCCGTGGCTACAGATTGACGAGCCCGATGACAACACGTCGACTGCTACGGCCAACACCACCAACACCGCTCCGGCTCCCACAGCTTAAACAATACACCCCTCTCTGCATGACACAAAACACAAAGTCCGGCTCGCACTGTCCCTAGCACCCTAGTCAATCTATGTTAGAATAGAGGCTCTGATGAACTTGGAAGTATACCCGATGGCACTCGAATGGATGGTCATGATGCCTCGCCTGAATAGGTAGGTATAAGTAAACCCTAATTATTGTAAAAAATCAAACCTGATATTCAAAAGCATTCATATTATAGATATTCTATGTGCGTCTGAAACACGTGGAACGAAATTGTAAAGATATAGATAAAGATAATTTATTGTTCAACATGAGTACCTATTCATATATGCAGATATTATACAAAAAATTGTTCGTCCTTCATGCTGTACCTTGCGGCGTACAATTTTTTATGAGTGTTGAGTGTATAGTACCTGCCTGACACGTTTATTTTGCCATATCGCGACATAAACGCGTCTTCTTAAATATTTTATGAGAACTTGTATCCATACGCTTGCCATCTATAAAAAGTTAAGTAGTTACAAGTTAACAAGTTGCAATGGTTTGTGACTAAATGAACTATGTAGATGCGGGTGTACTCAAGGCCTTCGTCGGGGAATAGATTTATAACAAAACGACTAAAGCGATTTGTACAAAGGATTCGATATTATTAAGTATTCTGACGTTTTACTTTACCAATAAGCATTTGCAAACGTATCACTTTATTATAACCATATTTAATCTACATATTAAATGGTACAAAGTGATAAATAATGTGTGTCTTATTTCCAAAGTAAATACCTACTCATTCTATACAGTCAGACAAAGCGAAATCCATTTTTTTCCTCCCATTATTTACTGAGTGACAGACAGGTAACGCGTCGTAAAAAGGTGAAAGGTGAAAGGCTATACACCGAGTTTATGTTGATATGCGTTAACTTCGGCATAGTAGGTACTTGGGACATTAACAGAAACGTTACCGTAATAGTAGTTCATGTAACTGCTCATAATAAAGGTCCTTAAAACACAAGTGGGGTTTTATGAAACGAGCCACCAGGCGAGTTTCATAATAATATCGCACGAATGTTTTAAGGCCTAATTATGTACAGTTGCATACACAACTTTATCTACACTCATTTTATAAATCCTCTAAGATGCTTCAAAATCTGTCAACAATGGCGGCAATTCGAATACGTCAGTGTCTACATTCGATTTTCAAAAAGCATAGACTAAATAGAGCCGACATTTGAATTTGGAACAAACTTTTACTCTGTCTGACTGAAGCATATAGGCGGGCATTGCTGTTCGAAGATGTTCGAAATTTGAATGCTATTAGACAATCAAATTCGATGGTCTAATACAGCTATTAGAACATTTTCACAGATAAGAAATCTGTTCTAACTAAACAGTTTATCTTAATGCTGGTCATAATTTGAGGTTTTTGAACGCATCATAGAGGGGTTATGACATGAGTGTAGATAAATGAATTTGAGTTGATATAAAAAAAAAATTGTTTAGCTTTTACATACAAAATAAATAAATATTGTCATGACGACTAATGCATTAGGTCCTAATAGCAAAACATCAAACGGACTCATTATTTTCAGCTCCTTGTCATACACAAAGGAGATTTGGAAACTCTGAAACACTATATTATAAGAAAATAAAAAGGAAACTATTAAATAGATTTTAGACTAATTTAAAGTAATTTACATACATTGTTAAATGAAGGTCGTGATCTTGGTTTCTTGGAGAAATTAACTTAATTAGGCCAGAAGAATGTTTCCTTAAAGTTAACGCATATCAACATACGAGGGTGGTTTGATAAGTCAGTGAGTTTTTGCAGAAAAAATTTTTTTTTCACCTTTTTCAATTTTATTTCTCTACATAATCTCCTTTCAACTCCATACACTTCATCCAACGATGTTCCAGCTTTTTCAACCCCTCCAAAATAGTAGATTGTTTATCAAGGGACTAAAGCAAGCCATTATGACACGAGATGTTTAGCCACCCGAGCAGAGCGAGGGTGGCTATAGTTCGAGTGTCATTATGGTTGTTTAGTCACGCCTTAAACACTCTGCTTTTCACTTCGAATGCGAGGAAAAAAAACGAAGTTCCATACAAAATTACGATATTTATTATAACAAAGTAGATAACCGGCTACTTCCCGATGACCTAGAATCATGAAATTTGGCCAGAAGCAAGATCTTACAGGACACGTACAGGAATAAATCTGATAACCTTAAATATTATATATTTTGGTGCAAAAACAGCCAATTTACTAATACAAACTTATCATTTGCGGTTGGCGCAGTAGCCGTGTCTACTTCAGCAACCGCAAATAATAAGTTTGTATTGTTAAATTTGCATCATCAAGTTTGTAGGTACGGAACCCTCGGTGCGCGAGTCCAACTCGCACTTGACCTGTTTTTTTATCACGTGACGTTTTGAATGATATTTAGCCAACAGATTCAAAATATTTTAAAACTAATTGGGTCATGCATTATTAAATGTATTCGCTTTAAATAAAACAAGATTCATAGGTATTCGTAATCATTAAATCGTGTTTCACGAAATTAAATCGTTTTTTCACGCCCTAGAAATTCTCTAGGTTCACTGGAAATGGGAATAATCCTCCTTTCACAAACTCTGTGGTTGGCTGTTTAGGCGGGTTTCCAATGTCAATTAAAAAAAATTTACTTTAGTCCCTAGAGACTAAAAAAGAGCTTTAGTCCCGATTTGCAGAGACTAAAGTAACATTTTAAGAGCATGAGAAGTGAAAAATATTTTTTGACAAACCCTGAAAAATATGCTTCAGTTTCAGCTATGACTTCCTCATTTGATGAAAATCTTTTCCCACCGAGCCATTTCTTCATGTTTGGGAATTAAAAAAAAACACATGGAGCCAAATCCCAAGAATCAGGTGGGTGGGGCAGTATTTCGTAACGCAATTCTACTAATTTGGCTGTTGCGACTGCCAACGAGTGTGCAGGGGCATTGTCGTGGTGAATAAGGATTTTCTTCTTTGCCAGATGTGGCCGTTTTTTCACAACTTCTGCGTTGAATTTTTCCAACAATGTAGCATAATAAGGGCCATTTATTGTTTTACCTATCTCCAAATAATCTATATAAATAACCCCTTGGCTGTCCCAAAAAACAGTGGCCATTACCTTTCCTGCCGAATTAACGGTTTTCGCTTTCTTTAGGGCCCGTTCGTTAGCAGAAGTCCACTGTTTTGACTGATTTTTCGTCTCTGGCGTATAATGGTGGATCCACGTTTCATCTACCGTCACAAAACGACGTAAAAATTCATTGGGATTACGCTTGAATTTGGCTAAGCATTGCTCGGAAGTTGTTTCACGAAGTCGTTTTTGATCGGCTGTCAGCAAACGCGGCACCCATCTTGCGGAAAGCTTTTTCATATTCAAAATATTATGCAAGATATGAAAAACTCGTTCAGATGAAATGTGTACAGTCTCAGCTATCTCACGAATCTTAACTCGACGGTCATCCAAAACAATATCGTGAACTTTATTCACGACATCATCAGTGGTGACTTCAATTGGCCTACCAGAGCGTTCTGCGTCACTGGTAGTGGCACGCCCAGAACGAAATTCTATAAACCACTTATGTACCATTCCATGAGAAGGAGCAGATTCCCCATAATATTTTTTTAAACAGTTTTCAGTCTCTTTAATAGTTTTTCCACGTAAAAAGTAATGTTTAATTAACACACGAAATTCGCTTTTCTCCATTTTCCAACAATTATCCGACCGTATTCGACATATGCCTCAATAACTTTTTTATTTTCCCACCTTTTAAAAAAAAAACTGCCAGCTATTTTATTAGGTTTTTATTTTACTTAAAGTCACTGACTTATCAAACCGCCCTCGTAAGCAGGGTGTATAAATCCGCAATTCATAGTAGTACTTTGTTAAATGTACTACTTAAATCGACCCTTACTTCAAATCAACCCTGATTTTTTTCGTAAGTAGGTACCTTTTCTAGTGATTACTATTCAGGTGAGTATCGGTACCCTAAGCAGTGCTCCCTCCACCGACGATGAGCAAGAATCTATCTATCGACTATTTTTTCGCTCAAGAAAGAAACAAAAGATAGGTAAGTATATGTAGTAGTGCAGGCGCTGAATTGAAGTTCGTGTGCAAAAATCGCGGACCGCGATATGTTTTGTGTTGGCGAAACGAAACCTATAACGAAAATATTACCTAAGATCTCTCACACGACCCTAAATCTAAGCAGACTTCCAAAACAAAAGTAAGACGTACCTACTTACCTAATCTTGAACAACGCGTATCGTGTCCTATAAAGTTACGATACTCAGTCAGCAGTCAGTCAGTCTCTGGTCAGACGCCTACAAAGACGGTTGGAAATTTTGGTGGACCAATAAGTTCGAAAAAACAAACAATATACCTTTGTAAATCGTCTGAGCAGGTATGTTCTTTTCACTGTTAGGTAACTTTAAAGCTAGAAAACGTGTCATACAAAGACATACATATTATATGAATAGTACTCACGAATAACATTTATGAACGACCTTTGAGCAACCCTCTGAAAAACATTTATAAAAAACCGGCCAAGTGCGTGTCGGGCCACGCGCAAAGTATAGGGTTCCGAAGTTGACGATGCCCACACCTTTCTGAGACTTATCAGCATCTTAGCTAGCCTGCGGTATGATATGATGTGGCCGCCCGACGCCGCCCCTGCCGCTTGAGTAAAATCATTGGTTTTGTAATCATCATTACGATAGATAATTTTTATATGGAAATAATATTTCAAATTACTTATTACGCTCAGAACTTAACATTTAGAAACTGTTTTATACAGCTTACAGCTTTATATTAATTATTTTCATAAGTAGGTATGTATATTGAATTTTTACTACGTTATATATGCTACCACCGTGAATTTTTTCAGCCTTCCAAAAACCACCATTTAGCTGCCAGGGGGGTGGGGAACACTCGACTCCAACAAAAAAATAATATTTCACAAACGCATACTTTAATCAAAAAATGGTTTGAATAAACCCACAATATTGTTTAAGACCTATTTATTCAACGACACCCCACATCATGTGGAACGCAACAAAAAAAAATTACATCGCCACTTTACGACCTTGAAAAAAAATATTGAAATTTTTTATTGTATCACTTTATTGGCTTAAGTAAGAATATATACACGGTGGGTCAGAAAATATGGCAAATAATTAACCCACAGTATCGGCTATCAATTCTAAGTATATTGTATAGGTCTTTAATTTTTTTCGAGTTAAATTTATTAAAATATTAAACATTAATTCTTTGTTTGTTCTAAAGTTTGAACTGAAACATCTATTGACGCGGAATGAGCATAAAATCACGATTGTGAAAATCCGATCTCATACCATTTTTACGGTTCCGAAGTCCACAAGGAACCCTTATGGTTTTCCAAGTCGTGGTGGCCTAGTGGTTCGACCTCTTCGAGGGTCGGGGGGTTCGATTCCGGCTCGCACCTCTAAGTTTACTTATGTACGAAATTCGATTTGAATTCACCACTGAGCTTTTCGGTGTACTTCAAAATGTGTGTGAAGTCCCTAATCCGCACTGGGCCCTCGTGGGGACTATAGCCATAGCCCAAACCCTCTTGCGATGAGAGGAGGCCTGTGCCCAGCAGTGGGACGCAAATAGGCTGTAGTAGATCTCAGAAACGGCCCGAACGATTTAAATGAAACTTGAAATATAGTGGTTTTCGGGGGCGACAAATCGATCTAGTTAGGTCTCGTATCTGAGAGTTTTCTGAGAGGTTTCTCCGAGTTTTCGGGTTTAGAACTTTAGATATTTTCCCCGAGCAAACGTCAGTCGGCCAAGTTCTTACGTTTATGTACTTACGTACGTACTGTTCTATGAATATGTGGCGTTGTCAAAAAAGTTCTCTGTTATTTAAACATTTGTTTTTTTTTTCATTTATAGATTCATCTTATCTAACATTGAGTGAAATACTTAGTCAATATAAATAAACATTACTACTGCCTGCAATGGACAATATGGAGACAATTATTGAAAGTCTGCAGGGCAATATTAAAATTATAAGGTACAATAAACCTAAAAGGAAAAATGCCATTGATTCAGACATGTTTGTACGGGTTACAAGGATACTTCATGAGGCAGCGGAAGATCAGAATGTATCTATGATCGTGTTCACTGGAACAGGAGACTACTTCAGTAGTGGAAATGACTTGGTGGCAGCTCAGAAAGTTCATGGGCCCACATTTATGACAGTGATACATGATTTATTTGAAGCATTAATTACCTTCCCTAAATTACTAGTCGCTGTTGTCAATGGACCAGCTGTGGGAGTTGCAGCAACAACACTGCCACTCTTTGACCTGATTTATGCAACAGAAGATGTGAGTACCTACATCACTATTTAATACCAATTTAATACTAAATTGGGGAAAGAAGGAAGGTTAACACGGCGGTGGAAATGTTGTGTGGGGTTTCTTGTCAAGTCGCGCTGTTGTGTTACGGTAGGGGTAAAGGCAGTCGGTGAAATTACTAGCACAGAGGCATCTGCGCGGCCAGGTATCTCCTGCGACCCACTCAGTAAAGTCAAGGGTCTCACAAAAAGTAGACGAATCACAAAACATTTCGCGGTCCGCGATTTTTGCATACGAGCACCCCTTTAGCGCCTGCACTATACTGAAAATCCTTCTTTTTATTTACAGACATTTTTCTACACTCCATTTGGTAAACTAGGAATAACATCAGAAGGTTGTTCTACATATACGTTTCCTAGAATAATGGGATACAAAAAGGTAATTCTTATTCTATATAAGTACAGATTTCACCTTATTTCCACCGTTATAGAGATGATAGAAATCTGTAGAGGCTTTAATTAGGTACCTTTTACTATGCAAATGCTAAGAAAGTCCCCTTTATCCCCTTCACTGACACCTGATTTAAGCAAATAAATATACATGTATTTAACTTACTTCCAGGCTTTGGAAATGTTACTATTAAATCGAAAGATGAATGCCAAAGAAGCTCTGGATTGTGGGTTTGTGAATTACCTCTACAAACCAGAGGATATCCAAAGTAAAGTGTGGGATAAACTTGCTGAAATATCAAATTTATCAGATGATTTAGTTACATCTGCAAAAAGGCTGATGAGGAGACCTATTCAGGACCGATTGATAAAAGTGAATGATGAAGAAATTGCTGTGCTGAGCAAATTTTGGGCAGCCAGGCAAGCCAAACAGGAAGATGAAATAAAGAAGTCATAAAATTTACTGGACATGAATATAATACTTACATACCTACCTACTCATCTTATTGAATCATCATTGATTAGGGTTGGGACTTTGAGTGGCATGTATGTACTATTGAGGTTAATTATTTTGTGCGTAGATTACATTACGCAAATAACATGTACATTGTATAGATTCATTGGTATTATTTATCGGTGGAGAGGGGGGGGGGGGTATAAAATACTATCTATTTCGTAAGACGAGGTCGTAAATAAAATACTTATTCCTAAAGACGATCTATTTTATTGCTATAAAATAAAACAAAGTACTTAGTACATGTTATGAATACCTCCTTGAATTTTGTTTTGATAATGAGATTTATACTTATGGCGACTGTGACTGAACAAAGTTACTACTTATGTAGTAGGTATGGTATGACTTCGATCATGGAGGTGTACATCTGGAGTGGAAAAATTTTTGAAATCACCTTTTTTAGGGGTAAAACGGGACCCAAAATTACTAAGACTCCGCTGTCCATCCGTCCGTCTGTCACAAGCCTGTATCTCATGAACCGTGATATAGACAGTTGAAATTTTCACTGATGATGAATTCTGTTGCTGCTAGAACAACTACTACCACTACTACAGCCTATTTGCGTCCCACAGCTGGGCATAGGCCTCCCCTCATCATGAGAGGGTTTGGGCTATAATCCCGACGCGGGCCCAGTGCGGATTTGGGACTTCACACACATCTTTGATTTACCTCGTAGATGCGTGCAGATTTCCTCACAATGTTTTCCTTCACCGAAAAGCTCATGGTAAATTGAAATTGAATTTCGCACGTAAGTAAACTTAGAGGTGCGAGCCGGAATCGAACCCCCGATCCTCGACATGAGAGGCGGTAGGTCGAACCACTAGGCCACCACGACTTTTTTACACGGCTAGAACAAGAAATACTAACCATCCTCCCATACAACAGACATGATTTTTTGCATTTTTATAGATGGTACGGACTTGTGCGCGAGTCGAACTCGCACTTGGCCGGGTTTTTGTCTTTATCTCTCGTCATAATGTGAGATAAAAAGAGATACAAGCCTTCACTTGCGCTCACCCGCGCGCATCTGGCCCAAAAACTTGATCACAGAGCAAGTTCGAGTTATTAGGTACTACCTATATGTAACCTCCATGAATGCGACATCAGTTTTCCTCCAAATTGAATCGGGACGCCTGTGAGCGCTGCAAGCGCGGAACGGAATGGACCCCACCCCAACTGTCACTGCCAAGTAAACTGTCATGCAAGACCATAAAGAAGGCTGTGCTGGTATTTGATTGGCGTAATGTTTATTTATTCCAGTGTACCTCTTTAATGAATCTCATGAACAGTAGTTTTTGCAGTAAGAATGCGGTGAATACTACTATTAAATCGACTCTTACGCTATAAACTTCTATATCAATATGGATAAACTCACTGTGATATCTGGGACTTTGTTCATGGCCGCCGATGTCTTTGCCATAGTTAGCCTTGCAATGCCAGATTGGATAATAACCGATGTTGGAGGTAATAATAATTATACTGTAATCTCTGCGCTCATTTGTTTCATGAGGAGAACCAAATCTACTTGCTGATATTTAGATTGATGAAGAGATCACCATAATGTTCTTATTAGAATTATGGTTATTACTTTATTACGTTTTTTTTACCAGGCGACACACGACTGGGGCTAATGTGGTCTTGCATCACCCTCTACAACAGACCTCAAGTGTGCTTCACTCCAGATCTGCAACCAGAATGGCTACTGGCTCTTATTTGCATCTTTATAGGATGTACATGCATCACAACAACAGTTATACTACTAGCATCAAGTCATTTTGATCGCAATGTAATCCCATATGCCCGATGGGTTGGATTTGTTGCAAGTAAGAACTTAAATGCCTATTAGTCATAAGTGATGAGAGGACGCCTGTGCCCAGCAGTGGGACGCAAATAGGCTGAAGTAGTAGTAGTAGTCATAAGTTATCACAAAAAATCAAAATTTTACATCCATTACAACACTTCTTTCTGCATGGCATGACTAACCACATTAATAATATTATAAATGAGAAAGTAACTCTGTCTGTCTCTATAACCCTTCACGCTTCAACCGCTAGACCGATTGAGGTGAAATTTTGCATCGGGAAAGGACATAGGCTACTTTTTATCCCGGAAAAACGCAAACTTCCAGTGGCAACGCAATAAACTAATTTCACGCGGGTGAAGTCGGGGGCAGAAGCTAGTATTAACATAATCTATATTGTTTCACATATATCTAAACTATTTGATATCTATTTTGTTGTGGATTTTGCCAACTTGTTTAATTTAGCATGTGAGATGTGCGTTGCAGCCATGTTTTTGTCAATAATCATACACATGAAAACTTAATTAACACATTTCTAATTTGTTTGTCTTACTTTCAGTGGTAGTTTTCTGCCTGGCTGCTGTAATATTCCCTATGGGCTTCCATGTGGATGAAATTGGTGGTCAACCATACCAGCTACCAAACAGTCATCAAGTTGGGATATCATACATTCTATTTGTCCTATCACTGTGGATTACTGTTATATCTGAACTCTTTGCTGGCAAAGTCTGCTTGCCCCATTTTTGAACATGTCACGGTGCACAGATCAAATTTGAGCCATTCCACAAATAATTTGGCTTCTTTATAAACTTAAGTTGTAATTTAACTCTAGTAGGTGTAATTCCATGTTAAATATAAGACTTTGTGTTGGATACTAATATATAAGTCCCACTTGCACCAAGCTGTTAACTTTGGGTTAAGCACTTAACTCACGATTTATTTGACGTGGGTTAAGAGGCTGACCCGAGGTTAGCGGCTTGGTGCAAGTGGGCCTAAGAGATTTAATTGTTAATTTCTGAGAAATATAGTATTACTTGCCGTTGTCCACGAATTCGTCCTGCTCCTGCTTAGACTTAAAAGGGTCTAGCCGCAATCCTATAGTGAAACTGCCCCTGGCTGAAATGTATACCTTTCTTAGAAGCGTTAATTGATCTTATTATAAGATATCATTTTACAATATTTCAAGCCTGGATTCCCCTTGGTTTGGATAAAAATAAAAAATCTTTTTTTATTTTTTCTAAGCTATACTAAAGGTTAGATTTCTTTGAAATTCGGATTATACATGGCACTAATAGCAATACATTTTCAAAAAAAAAACAAGGTTCTAACTTTTTTTTTTTTTTTTTAATTTGTGGACTTGGGCCGGTGTTGCCCTTAGCCAATGACGAGTTTAAAAGATAGGGAAAAGTAACGCGGAATAAAGGAAACTTATAACGGTACAGGAATTTGGAAAAAGGTGGTCAGGACAGGAATAAATAAAGGATTATAGATACATAAACTATATTTTAATATCATTTTGTATAATAAAAGAGGCAATAAATGGGTAAGTGATAGGATGGACAAGCAAGGAAGGTACATCAGTAGGAAAAGGAATATTTTGTGAAAGAAGAGAGTTCATGAAAGCAGAACGTCTGTGCAAAGGACAAGACAAAATTATATGGTTTAAGTCAGCCTCCTCAGCACCACACTCGCACTGAGGACTATTTATTATTTTAAATCTAAATAAATGAGATGGAGCACAAGTGTGGTTCAACCTCATACGTATTAAACACGAAAGTTCACGCCTCTTTAAATTCGATTTGCGAAACCACGGTTTAAGAGGAATATTATTTTGGATCCTTGTATAGTAGCTACCCGTTTCCAGGCTACTCCAGTACCAGAAGAACTCCCAAGTTTCATGTAAATATTTTTTTGGCAGTGAAAGGAGATCATGAACATAGTTCTGATATGGAAATACATCTCCAGAAACAACAGCCTCAGCAGCCAATTGATCGGCCTTCTCGTTTCCATATATTCCACAATGACTAGGAACCCAGACAAATTTAACAGTGAGACCAGCATTGGAGCACTTAAGCAGCTTGGAACGGATATCAAATATCAAAGGAAAGATTTGCTTATATTTAAAAGGAGATCTTAATAAGGTTTGCAAACTACTTTTAGAATCCGAAAAAATAACTGTATTTTTGAGTTTGAGGAGAAATATGTAATCTACTGCTTTGGAAAGACCAAAAACTTCACCAGTGAATACCGACGATTCCGGAGGGAGTTTAACCATTTGAACTACATTATACTGTTGATGAAAAACTCCAACCCCAACGCGACTGTTTGACGAATTTTTGGAAGCATCTGTATAAATATGATGCCAGTCAGGCCAGTTGTCATTGACTAAGTGATTGAAGACTGGTTTAGCACTGGACGGGTTTTTTGTAATTCCAGAGTCTAAACATACATCAGGTTTGAGAACAAGTGAGTCAAATTCATTCATAAATAATGGAAGTAAAACGGATCGACGGATAGGGGAGGACAAAGATACGAATTTTAAATAACTATTAATCATGCATGGGACAGGTCTATTGCGCCAATACGGAGATTCCTGAATACGGTGATAGATTTCTCAATTTGTAAATTAAAGGATGATTAGAAAATTGTAAACATTTAAAAATGAACCTATCTGATAAGTATTGGCGTCTTAAATGAACAGGTGGGTCGACACATTCCACTTGCATCGCATTGCAAGGACTGGACTTCATAGCCCCAAGGATAACCCTTAAGGCTTTGTTTTGAACAACCTTGAGAGTTTTAAAAGCAGTGTCTGTACCCGGAGTTAACAGAAATAAACCATAGTCTAATACACTTCTAATAAGTGCATTATACATTAATTTTAGATAGAATGGGTGGCTACCCCACCACACTCCAGCCAGACATCTTATTACATTCAGGGAGCGTTCACATCTGGTTTTTACATAACTACAGTGCGGTTTAGCAGAGAGGTTGTAATCCAAAATTACCCCCAAATATTTGGCTTCATTACTTAAAGGGATAACGGTACCATTATAAAGTACTTGGATATTGTCACTTCTTCTCCTTGCAGAAAAAACAATTGCTGTAGTTTTTGATATCGAGAGTTCTAACCCATTAATATTTAAATATGTATGTAATATTTTGAGGTTGTCATTAATTGCAGAACATGCTTCAATTACAGAATCCTTCGAACAATAGATTACCAGATCATCAGCATACTGTGATAATGACACTGGTTGCACCAAATTTGATTGAAGATCGTAGGTATAAATATTAAACAGCAAGGGGCTAAGGACAGACCCTTGAGGTAGTCCTTTCCAAACAGTTCTGTAGAAATCAGTGTCATCTAAATTAAGTTTAACTATTCTTTCAGAGAGAATTGCTGCAATAATATTAACAATACGTGACGGAACTTGAATTTGAATTAATTTGTTTATAAGAATAGATATATTTACATTATCATAAGCAGCATTTATATCTACAAAGCATGCAACTAGTTTATTACCATTGGAGAAGGCCAATAAAATGTCGGATATTAATAATGCTACACAGTCCAAGGTGCCTTTACCTTTACGGAACCCATACTGCGAGTCAGGCAAAATGTGTTTGTTTTCGATGTACCATTCTAAGCGATTTTTAATTAAATGTTCCATTATTTTAAGTAAAACTGACGATAATGCAATAGGCCGGAATGATTCTGCGTTATTTGGGTCCTTTTTAGGTTTGAGGAGTGGTAACACCAATTGTGTCTTCCACGATTGAGGAATATTGCCGGTGATAAAAGCAGAATTAATTATATTTAGATAATACAGCAGGCTATCCTCACTTGCATGTGATAGAAACGAATAAGGGATTCCATCACAGCCTGGGGCAGAGTCTACGACATAAGACAGTACATTATTTAATTCCGACATTGAAAACAAATCATTCAAACGCCGATTACCGGTTAGGTCTAAATCAACATCCATTAAAGGTAAAGGCATGTTTGGAACAAACGGAGGAGCTAGTTTATTCAGGAATTTGTCAGCTACTACTGGATCAATGTTAACCCTACTGTTCTCAACATAAGCACCTCTAAACATTTTTATTTTCCTCCATACAAGAGAAGGATGGGTATTCGGGCAAATTGAAGCACAAAAAGATCTCCAACTTTCTTGTTTTTTTCTCTTTATGAGTTGTTTAGTCTCTTTAATAATTGTTAAGAGACTATCATAATTAGTTTCACTCATATCATTATTGTACGTAACCTCACTTTCTTTTCTTTTTTTAACAGCTACACTGCACTCAGTGTCCCACCAAGGTGGACTTGGGATAAAAAAGTCAGATTGCTTTTTACAAGGAAAAACCTCATCAGCAGTTTGGATTATAACTTTCGCAAAAGCATCAGAACATTGGTCCAAATGGCTATGACAGAAATTGGGTAAGTTATTTAAATTTTGATCTAAATGCCTTTTAAAAACATCCCATTTTGTTGTATCAATATTATGTTTTAATAAAGGTACTCTTTTCAGCAATGGCTTGTTTCTGCAAGGAAAAGAAATTGCGATAGGGAAATGGTCACTTCCATAAGATGATGGGAGTACCTCCCATGAAAGCATACTCGCCAAAGAAGCACTGCATATGGATAAGTCAACTGCACTAGGATTTTCGTTAGGACCTGAACGCCGAGTTGGAAGTCCTGAATTTATAATACACAAATTTAAAATGTCAACCATATCTATTATTGCCTCACCTGTATCATTAGATACCCTACTTCCCCAGGTAGGGTGATGGCTATTAAAATCTCCTAATATTAAAAGGGGTGAAGAAATAGAAGACAGAATTGATCTTATTTCACTAATTATAGCTAATGAGGGATGTGGTATGTACAATGAAACTATGCAAATGTTATTTACAATGGCTGCGATGATGGAGAAATCGTTTGAATGGGATGAAAGCGGGACATATGAGAAATGAAATGAATTTTTTACAAGGATGGCTACTCCGCCATACCCGTCGGACCTATCTTCACGGAGGCAAGAGTAGCCAGGGATCTTGAAACAAGACTCTGTTTTGAGCCAAGTTTCAGATAGTGAAATGATGAATGGATCGATTTTTTTTATGAGATGAATTAAATCAGATTTTTTACTGCGGATGCTGCGACAATTCCACTGCAGGACCTTGGACCTGCTGGCCATTATGTGGGTTGAACAAATTTGATATTAAATTTACTAAATCAGCAACGTTGTTCGGTTGAATGTTATTGGAGGAGGACAGTAATTTAATAAGTTCAAATATGATGTCTTTAATGGAGAGATTAGTGGATGGTGGATCTTTAGGAAAAGCTGAGCCATTGCCTGAAGGAGATGACATACTATAATCTTTAGTTAGTTTATTGTGGGTTTGCTGGTCAAACCCTTTCTGGATTTTTGGTGCATTGCGTGGCTTTAAAAATATAGTTTTTTTATAAGAATGAGACTGAACTGGTGTAGAAGAATTTGATGAGCTGTGGGGTTGGGAAAGAGAAGGAGGCGTGACTACTACATCAGCGTAAGGTTTGGAAACAGGAGGATGCAATTTTGAAGCTTCTATGTAAGACATAGCGCTTTGAGCCATAGTGAGTTTTATATTTTTTTGACGCTCATACTCTGGACAACGTTTATCAATTGCAGGATGGAATCCAGAGCAAAGACAGCACGATATACAGTCCTCCTCCAAATTACATGTGGAGCCAGCATGATCTTTGCCACACTTATAGCAGCGCGGTTTGGACCTACACTGGGACTGCGTATGGCCAAATCTACAACAGTTAAAACATTGTATGGTTGGGTAGACATAAAGATCAACAGGAAGTGCATTGTAACACATAAACACGCGTTTGGGGAGGACCTGTCCATCAAAAGTTACTACAACGGTTTGGGAAGGCTTCCACACTGGAGAGCCATCTACCATAACTTTGTAGTTCAGTCTTCTCAGTTTAATGACTTCTCCGGTACCTATAGGAACACTGATGTTCTCCTTGATTTCGTCTAAAGACCACTCAGTAGGAACTCCTTTAATAACCCCCATTCGTATGATA
Organism: Aethes cnicana; assembly: GCA_963971205.1. Lineage (NCBI taxonomy): Eukaryota > Metazoa > Arthropoda > Insecta > Lepidoptera > Tortricidae > Aethes > Aethes cnicana. The sequence continues at coordinate 6,303,835 of OZ020285.1, forward strand.
TTGAAAGTGGGAATAAATGCTTTATAGTTATTGTCAGTTAGTCTTCGGTCGCTCAAAAAAGTGTTAGCATCATCAATTTTTGAAAATGATAATGTGATTTTGTTCCGTCCAATTCGCTTAACACTACCATTGATGATGTTTCTAAAGTGATTCCTTTTTAAGAAATTGCCAAAAGCAATGGGATGGATTGAAGTGCCATCATTAGGTAAGGACTGTTCTCTCTGGACATGAATAACATAAGGGAGAGCGTCGGATGGTACGTAAACTTTCCTTAGTTCCTCCTGAGTACCTACCTGAGGCTGGCTCTGAGTGTGTGTATGAGGCTGAAGAGGTGGCTGAGAAGTTTCTGCTTTATTGACCTTTAATTGGGGGCCAACAGAATGTTGGGGAATAAAATCAGTTTCACATGCGCACTTGTCTTCATTATTGGAAGTACCCACATCATTCTTGTTCCTACGTCTTTTTTTATTACAATGACGACATACCTTCCTAGGGTTTAGACGTTTCCTTTCCTTAGTTTTTACGGATATAAAGGAAGAATCCGTATCAAAGCTATCATCCATCGTATCATCATTATGAATGGTAACCGTGTGAGATACCGGAGGGACGCCGCCCCCTGGGTCGTCGGGTTCCTCCATTTAGGAGGGAACCCTTAAAAAACCATGAAAAAACTTACCCTAGTTGATGTACTATATACAAATGAATAATAAATAAACTAATTACTATATTTACAAGTGAATTACACCGCGCTGACCACTTATAACAATAAAAAAATGAAAATTTACAAAAAGACGCGACCACTCTCTACGAACTTTCCCGCCCTTTTTTCAAGGTTCTAACTTATTTACAAAGGCCAAAAAATTTTTTTTTTATTTTATTTAATTTTTTTATTATTATTTACAAGAGAGCGACAACCTCAATTTTTATTAGGTATGTAATGCACAATTAGCTTAATTTGCGTAAGATTGTCTCCAAATATTTATATTACTATTACCTCCTAATGGTCGTAAGACGAATGGCCTGCATTAGTACGACATTATTACCTTGTTGCCACAAATGGATTTTTATGAAAAAAATATATTTCATACAATATTGTATTGTGCATTACATACCTAAAAATTGAGGTTGTCGCTCTCTTGTAAATAATAATAAAAAAAAAATAGGCCTTTGTAAATAAGTTAAAACCTTGTTTTTTTTTTTGAAAATGTATTGCTATTAGTGCCATGTATAATCCGAATTTCAAAGAAATCTAACCATTAGTTACGCTTAGAAAAATTAAAAAAGATTTTTTTTTTTTTTTATCCAAACCAAGGGGAATCCAGACTTGAAATATTGTAAAATGATATCTTATAATAAGACCAATTAACGCTTCTAAGGTATACATTTCAGCCAGGGGCAGTTTCACTATAGGATTGCGGCTAGACCCTTTGCGTACCTGATGATACTGTACATATAGATGTTTATAGTTATAGAAGTATTGAAAAACTAGTTTACAACGACCAGTTCCCGTGAAAATATCGAGATAAAAAGTACGTTATTTATAGTCTCGAACAATTTCCATACCAAATTTAATCAAAATCGGTGCAGTCGTTTCACTAAGTTTTCTTTTTTTAAAGTTTTAACGACACATTGCGCGATCGTGACTGACGATCGCCGCACATCGGCTTGCAAAGCAACCCCCTCGCAATATGTCACTTGACACTGATCTCCGTGTTACACGCCGAACCGTAAACCCCTTGTACTTAACCCCGGCGGTACTAAGTTCCCGAAGTACACGGGCACGCCAAAGTCCGTTGCCGTGTGTACGTTCGGGTCCGAATCCGCGAGTCTGGTCATACCCGTTCCCCCGGCCGGACGGGCGGGATGCGTAGGCATTTTCCCAAGGTAAAAAAAGGGTACAACCTGTATGCCAAATTTCATACAAATTGCTTGAGCGGTTTTAGCGTGATGAGTAACAAACATCCAAACACTCAACCTTACGAATAGATGGCGCCAGTGGAAAAGTTATTTAGTGACGCTAACGAAAATTCCTCCCAAGATTCATATGTAGTTTGAGTTTGAAGGTTTTTCATATTTTGCGTAATAAATTTTCCGATTTGTAGAATACTAGCTTCTGCCCGCGACTTCGTCCGCGTGGGTTTCGATTATAGCGTTCCTGCGGTAATTAAGCATTTAACTTATTACTAAACCTGCCTTTTGAACCTATTAAAAGCCGCATCAAAATCCGTTGCGTAGTTTAAAAGACCTCAGCATACATAGGAACAGCAGACAGCAGAAAACGACTTTTGTTTTATACTTTATTGTCAAACAAAATTGTATAATATGAGGATTAACTAACGCTGAAGTTGAATTAAAGAGTCACATTAATTATATACCTCGAGCCCAATCAAAGAGATTCATTGTAGAGAATTTAGTGCCTGTCACTATCAAGCTGTGTGGCATCTGGATGGAACAAAATCAGACTGTGAAAGAACGTCTGTGCTAATGCAATTGTCAGACGATGCTGATTTATTTTTATGAGATTGGGGAGAAAAAAACAAGTTTATAACGAATCATGTATTTTAACACATAAATATGACGACAATCAGAAAGCATGCATTGTTATTCTTACATAAAAATGAAATTGGAATGGAGCATATAAAATTTACAATATTTACAAAAACTTGAGGACAAAACAATACAACACATATAGTCTTTATTATTTAACATGAAAAAGTCTCTGCTTTTAAAAAGTCACTCAACAACACTGTATTGTTTGTATTCAGACACCAAAACCTTCTTGACAAAACTTTTGCTTGAAACATCACTTGAAAGTTCTCGACCTCTGCTGGAACCTTGATTTCATCTCTCTTCAGCTGAATAACTCAAACTAGTGTGTGAGTTTTTTGCCGCCTCCTAGTAAAGCTGATCAAAATAAGGTGAATTACATGATTCAGGATTACATCCGCCGTGTTGATGCTCGCTCGCGTGCCGGTGGTTGTTACATCACCACGCAAGAATACGCTATCAATACAGGACGGCTATCAAAAACAAAATGTTATATACTGGCTATAGTTTGGAAGCTGGACTTGCAATCTATTTGAGTCTGATCGCAGTCAGTGTACGAGAGAGGAAATTGGTTCAAGAACTCAAATGCCTTGGAACTCGACTCAAACGCCAGCTCCCGAACGATGAAATCCACAGGAACGCTTTGTCTGTAGCTGCACATAAGAAAATATTAATTTAACACAACCAGCTTAGCTGGTTAATTCAAATGAACACATGTGATTTCATTTACTTACATCATTTAAATTTTATGTTGTTGTAATGAATTACACCAAAAAAGTTTGATTAATCTCTTGGTTCATTGTAACTCAACACTGAACTCTGAGATTCTCAACAGAGTGAAGTAATTAAAAAAGAAAAGATAAATTGAGTAGTCATTTGGGGCTATCCACAAATTTTACCTTGATACAAGTTAAAATATTATTACTTGGTTTAAATTGCAGTTTCAGAGTACCCTTTAAAACTTCAATCCTTCAAAATATGTATAGTCCCTTCCCTACAATCTATGTACTAGTATTGTATGCAATTTGTAAAAGAATACATGAATAGAAGCAAGGACTTTTAACTAACACCCACATGCAATACCCAAGCAATCTCATGGAGAAAAATGGTTTTGTCAATTATAAATTGATGATGAGGGTCGGCAACGCTACTTTCATTCTAGACTCAGTCGGTTAATAAATGCAATAAAAATTGTGGTTAGCATACCTAACCACACACAAATCACCCACGCTGTTAAATATGTTTTAGTGGACTTTGGACTTCTATTACGTAAAAAAATATGTTCCAGATTTAGACGGTTTTTACTTATGTCTACAAGTAGAAACTGGATTTGAGTGGAAGACATTACAGATCTATGTGTAATGTAAAAAACTGTAATACGCTGTCTACCTACAGCAACCTTATTCTTCATGACGACGAACAAACAAACGCATGGCTAAGTCGGGTACTGTACTAGAAACGGTTTTACTCATATCCCCGAAAAATTACCGTAATTATCAGTTTCATCCAGTGTTACGTGATTAAATACTTTAAATATTATGGAAAATATTGAAAGCCTTCGCAACAGCAAAAATTGATAATTTCTTCCAATAACACAAAAAATGGACCGTATAGTTGTGGAAATTAAAATGATTCATTATGTCGGGTATCCGTCACAAAAGAGAAATATTAAAAAACTGCCAGTGGGAAATGAACTGGTTACTACTTTAATGACATCTTAATGTCAATGAAATGAAAAACATGTCAGCTATATTACATTTCGAGCACAGCGACGTCAGCGTGGTGGAAATGTGATATCGCGTCGTTTCAGTACTATTATTATTACTACTTTCTTCATTGATAAAGTTTTGCAAACAAACATGAAGTTTATCATTACATTACATTAAACAAACACACGTGTTGCAATACTCCTATCCACTCCTTCCTTACAATGCCTTATTAAGCCAGTTCACTTCCCACTACAAATTATACTTAACAAAGTAGGTATAACTTGTAAATGTGAAGTGTTAATTAAATAATATCCAGTCATATATACCTACATAAAATAAATATACAGGTAAACATGCTAGGACAATAAGGAAAAGAAAAATGAAATGATGACAAGCATGAAATATAAAAAGAACATACGACTTGATGATGTATTTGAGATATAGTTTCCTTTCTCTCTCCACAAACCAGTCCATTAGGTAGCCGGCCATCAGAGGTGCTGTTTTGTAAAGCAAGAAGAATTTATGCAAATTTCCAGTGGCCCAGGCACATCTCGTCTCAAGGGCGTGTTTAATGCACTCATTCAATCTATCCTCTTTTGAAATGAACTGAAATATTGTCGTTAAATCTGAAACAAGTGGTTGTATTTTTATTAATCATATTTAATTGATGATGATCATAAAATAAAGCGAGGTATTCAAAATAAATAGGGGTGTCAGACAAGGTGACCCACTATTCCCAAAGCTATTCTCTGCAGTTCTAGAGAATATATTCCGGAAACTGGAGAAGTCATCTTGGAATATGAGCATTGAGTAACCTAAGATTCGCTGACGATATTGTCTTGTTCGAAGGTCCATTAAACCTAGAGAAAATGATCCAAGCCCTAAATAAGGAAAGAGTCGGCCTATCAATGAATATAAATATTAGGTCCTTACATATGAAATTGGCGTTTCATATGGCAGAAATGAAAACGATTTTTTTTTATGAAACTATTTTTTTATTTAGTCAAAGTATGTACCATGGCTATCTATGCACTTTTGCCATCTCGAAGGTAGTTCATTGATTCCTTTACTAAAAAAAGTGTGTGAGCGAGAATCAATAAAATCTTTGAAGGCCGTTTGGACAGCCTCGTGAGAATTGAATTTTTTTCCTTGCATGAAGTTGTCCAAATTCCGAAAAAAATGGTAATCAGTTGGAGCAAGGTCCGGGGAGTATGGTGGGTGTCGAAGACATTCCAGTCGCAGCTCCCGTAGTTTTGCGGCCGTCAAACGTGCCGTATGTGGTCGAGCGTTGTCCTGAAGCAGCAGTGGGCTAGATCGATTGACCAGTCTGGGTTGTTTAATGGCTAGCTTTTCCATCATCGTTTGCAATTGTTGACAATACACATCAGCCGTGATTGTTTGCCCAGATCTTAAGAAACTGTAATGGATGACACCGGCACTAGTCCACCAGACACTTACCAGTACCTTTTTCTGAGTCAACTTTCGTTTCGGGCAGAATTTGGCTGGTTCACCTGGGTTCAACCATTGTGAAGAACGTTTCCGGTTGTCGTACAAGATCCATTTTTCATCACAAGTAACGATACGATTCAAAATGCCTTCATTATTGTGCCGGTTGAGAAGTGAAACGCAACACTCGACGCGTGTTTCTTTGTTTGCGTCGCTCAATTCATGCGGTACCCATTTTTCAAGTTTTTTCACTTTTCCAATTTGTTTCAAGTGAATCAAAATGGTTTTATCACTCACACCGAAGCCTGCCGCTAACTCTGACGTGGTTTGCGATGGATCTGCTTCCACAATTGCTTTTAATTCTTCGTTATCAACTTGTGTCTCCGGCCGTCCACGAGGCTTGTTCTGTAGGTCAAAATTTCCAGAACGGAAACGTTGGAACCAATAACGTACCGTATTTTCTTTTGCAGTAGCTTCCCCATACGCATTGTTAATCCTACGAGCCGTTTCTGCAGCACTAGTGCCGAGGTGAAACTCATATTCGTAAATATAGCGATATTTTAAGTTCTCCATATTGTGAACAGAACGATGTGAAAGAAAAACAAATGACGCGATAACAAATAAATTTCGTAATTCGAACACAGAAATACATGGTCTTAAATTTGAAATAAATTTGAATTTGGAATTCCTAGCCGAACGCCACATATTTTGAATCAAAGTTGCCAGTTCGCCAAACGCCAATTTCATATGTAAGGACCTAATAAAACAAAACTACTGACAAACTCAGAAAAATATGAAATCTAAACCAATAACCAACCTGTCGAATATGTGGAAGAATTTATTTGGGACAAATCATATCACACTCGGATCAAGCCAATAAAGAAATCAAAAGACGAATAGCTAATGATTGGAAAAGATATTGGTGAAATGAAATCCACTGACCTCAGTATCAACATTAAGAGGAAGGTCCTCAACACCTGCATTCCCCCTTGCATCACATATGGATGCGAGACCTCGTCCCTTACAAAACTATAAAATAATAAAATAAATACGACGACCGGATTGGTCCAGTTGGTTGGTAGTGACCCTGCCTTCTGTTCCGACGGTCGCGGGTTCGAGTCCCGCTCGGGGCAAACTTTATGTGATGAACACGAATGTTTGTACTCGAGTTATGGATGTTTAGTATTTATATATGTGTGCATTTCTCTATATAAGTATTTATATCGTTGTCTAGCACTCATAGTACAAGATTTGCTTAGTTTGGGGCTAGGTCAATATGTGTGAAATGTCCCAGGATATTTATTTATTTATCTAAATATATAAAACTCAAAGGTGACTGACTGACTGAGTGACTGACTGACTGATATAGTGATCTATCAACGCACAGCCCAAACCACTGGACGGATCGGGCTGAAATTTGGCATGCAGGTAGATGTTATGACGTAGGCATCCGCTAAGAAAGGATTTTGCAAAATTCCCACGGGAACGGGAAAAAAAGGGATTTTTACATTTTAATGTTTAGGCACGTACGAAGTCGCGGGAAACATCGTAGAGATCCGAAATTTGGCATGCAGGTTTCTTGGGGAGCGTAGGGGAGCACTAAGAAAGGACTTCCCGAAATTCCCACGGGAACGGGAAAAAATGTTTTTTTTTTACATTTTAAGGCACGTACGTAGTCGCGGGGATCATCGTAGAGAGCTGAAATTTGGCATGCAGGTTCCTTGGGGAGCGTAGGGGAGCACTAAGAAAGGACTTCCCGAAATTCCTACGGGAACGGGAAAAAATGGGTTTATTACATTTTAAGGCCCGTACGTAGTCGCGGGGATCATCGTAGAGAGATGAAATTTGGCATGCAGGTTCCTTGGGGAGCACTATGAAAGGATTTCCCGAAATTCCCACGGGAACGGGAAAAATGGGATTTTGACATTTTAATGTTTAGGCGCGTATGAAGTCGCGGGAAACAGCTATCTATCTATCTAAATATATAAAACTCAAAGGTGACTGACTGACTGACTGACTGATATAGTGATCGATCAACGCACAGCCCAAACCACTGGACGGATCGGGCTGAAATTTGGCATGCAGGTAGATGTTATGACGTAGGCATCCGCTAAGAAAGGATTTTGCAAAATTCCCACGGGAACGGGAAAAAAAAGGATTTTTACATTTTAATGTTTAAGCGCGTACGAAGTACGAACGCGGGAAACATCGTAGAGATCTGAAATTTGGCATGCAGGTTCCTTAGGGAGCGTAGGAGAGCACTAAGAAAGGACTTCCCGAAATTCCCACGGGAACGGGAAAAAATGTTTTTTTTTACATTTTAAGGCGCGTACGTAGTCGCGGGGATCATCGTAGAGAGCTGAAATTTGGCATGCAGGTTCCCTGGGGAGCGTAGGGGAGTACTAAGAAAGGACTTCCCGAAATTCCTACGGGAACGGGAAAAAATGGGTTTATTACATTTTAAGGCGCGTACGTAGTCGCGGGGATCATCGTAGAGAGATGAAATTTGGCATGCAGGTTCCTTGGGGAGCGCAGGGGAGCACTATGAAAGGATTTGCCGATATTCCCACGGGAACGGGAAAAACGGGATTTTTACATTTTAATGTTTAGGCGCGTACCAAGTCACGGGAAACAGCTATCTATCTATCTAAATATATAAAAGAAGAAACTGACTGACTGACTGACTGATTGACTGACTGACTGACTGACTGACTGACATATCAACGTAGAGCCGAAACTACTGGTCGTAGAGAGCTGAAATTTGGCATGCAGGTTCCTTGGGGAGCGTAGGGGAGGACTAAGAAAGGACTTCCCGAAATTCCTACAGGAACGGGATAAAATGGGTTTATTACATTTTAAGACGCGTACGTAGTCGCGGGGATCATCGTAGAGAGCTGAAATTTGGCATGCAGGTTCCTTGGGGAGCGTAGGGGAGTACTAAGAAAGGACTTCCTGAAATTCCTACGGGAATGGGAAAAAATGGGTTTATTACATTTTAAGGCGCGTACGTAGTCGCGGGGATCATCGTAGAGAGATGAAATTTCGCATGCAGGTTCCTTGGGGAGCGCAGGAGAGCACTAAGAAAGGACTTCCCGAAATTCCTACGGGAACGGGATAAAATGGGTTTATTACATTTTAAGACGCGTACGTAGTCGCGGGGATCATCGTAGAGAGCTGAAATTTGGCATGCAGGTTCCTTGGGGAGCGTAGGGGAGTACTAAGAAAGGACTTCCTGAAATTCCTACGGGAACGGGAAAAAATGGGTTTATTACATTTTAAGGCGCGTACGTAGTCGCGGGGATCATCGTAGAGAGATGAAATTTGGCATGCAGGTTCCTTGGGGAGCGTAGGGGAGCACTAAGAAAGGATTTCCCGATATTCCCACGGGAACGGGAAAAATGGGATTTTTACATTTTAATGTTTAGGCGAGTACGAAGTCGCGGGAAACAGCTATATATCTATCTTCTATCTAAATATATAAAAGAAGAAACTGACTGACTGACTGACATATCAACGCAGAGGCGAAACTACTGGTCGTATAGGTAGAGAGCTGAAATTTCGCATGCAGGTTCCTTGGGGAGCGTAGGGGAGCACTAAGAAAGGATTTCCCGAAATTCCCACGGGAACGGGAAAAAAAGGGATTTTTACATTTTAATGATTAGGCGCGTACGATGTCGCGGGGATCATCGTTGAGAGATGAAATTTGGCATGCAGGTTCCTTGGGGAGCGTAGGGGAGCACTATGAAAGGATTTCCCGATATTCCCACGGGAACGGGAAAAATGGTGTAAAAAGGAAATGATTGATGAGTTCACTAAAACATTCTTTAAACCAGTCTGCTATTACCTAAATAATAAATTTTGGCACTAAACTATTTATTCATAAGAGATTAATGAAATGAAAAAAAGGAAAAATCTATACATATAATAAATAATAACTCTGTAGAAGAAGTCGCCGCTGAAAATTGAAAATTAAAAGAAACTATCAAATCAAAGGGACTATATGAACGATACTGAACACAAAATAACGATTTTTAGAAAAAAATACTGTATGTATGTATGTCCGGATTTAACTCGAAAACTACTGGACAGATTGAAACAAAATTTGGTATGGGGATAGTTTATAACACTGGTCAACATATAGGCTACTTTTTATCCCGAGAAAATGCATAGTTCTCGCGGGAAGGCTATTAACAAATTCCACGCGGACAAAGTCGCGGGCAGAAGCTATTAATATTATAAATGCGAAAGTAAGTCTGTCTGTCTGTTATCTATTCACGCTTCAATCGCTGTACTGATTGAGATGAAATTCGGCATAAAGATAGTTGGGGACCCTGGAAAGGACATAGGCTACTTTTCATCCCGGAAAACGCATAGTTCCCGCGGGAACGCGATAACAGAATTCCACGCGGACGAAGTCGCGGGCAGAAGCTAGTCTAAATATATAAAAGAAGAAACTGACTGACTGACTGGCTGACATATCAACGCAGAGCCGAAAATACTGGTCGTAGAGAGCTGAAATTTGGCATACAGGTTCCTTGGGGAGCGTAGGGGAACACTAAGAAAGGATTTCGCGAAATTCTCACGGGAACGGGAAAAATGGGATTTTTACATTTTAATGTTTAGGCGCGTACGAAGTCGTGGGAAACAGCTATCTATCTATCTAAATATATAAAAGAAGAAACTGACTGACTGACTGACTGACATATCAACGCAGAGCCGAAAATACTGGTCGTAGAGAGCTGAAATTTGGCATACAGGTTCCTTGGGGAGCGTAGGGGAACACTAAGAAAGGATTTCGTGAAATTCTCACGGGAACGGGGAAAAAAGGGATTTTTACATTTAAATTTTTAGGCGCGTACGAAGTCGCGGGAAACATCGTAAGGATCTGAAGTTTGGCATGCTGGTTCCTTGGGGAGTGTAGGGGAGCACTAAGAAAGGACTTTCCGAAATTCCCACGGAAACGGGAAAAAATGGGATTATTACATTTTAATGTTTAGGTCGCGGGGATAACCGTAGAGAGCTGAAGTTTGGCATGCAGGTTCCTTGGGGAGCGTACGGGAGCACTAAGAAAGGATTTCCCGATATTCCCACGGGAACGGGAAAAATTTAATTATAATCCTAGATTACAAACATTTTCAAGAAACACGTTATGCAGATTACCTACTGTTAGATTACCTGCCTATTGTCCAGTAAAAAGGAAATGATTGATGAGTTCACTAAAACATTCTTTAAACCAGTCTGCTATTACCTAAATAATGAATTTTAGCACTAAACTATTTATTCGTAAGAGATTAATGAATCAGAGAAAAAAAAGGAAAAGTCTATACATATAATAAATAATAATTCTGTAGAAGAAGTCGCAGCTGAAAATTGAAAATTAAAAGAAACTATCAAGTCAAAGGGACTATATGAACGATACTGAACACAAAATAACGATTTTTAGAAAAAAATACTGTATGTATGTATGTATGTATGTATGTCCGGATTTAACTCGAAAACTACTGGCCGGTTTGAAACAAAATTTGGTATGGGGGTAGTTTATAACACTGGTCAACATATATGCTACTTTTTATCCCGAGGAAATGCATAGTTCTCGCGGGAAGGTTATTAACAAATTCCACGCGGACGAAGTCGCGGGCAGAAGCTAGTTATTAATATAAGAAATATGATAGAATACTGCCAAATGGCCATGGAAAGAAGCTTGATAGGTATCAAGAAACAAGACAGAATAAAAAAACACCATCATAAGAAGCAAGACAAAAGTTACAGGTATACTTACCAAGATAGACCAACAAAAGTGGAGATGGACGAAACATATGCTATGTGATACAAGAGAAAAGCGGAGTAAAATAGTCTCAGAATGGTATCCCACGGACGGAAAAAGAAATAGAGGAAGACAGAACAAGAGGTGGGAAGATGCGTTGAAACTCACAGCAGGCCCCTATTGGAGAAGAGTCAGGAGAGACAGAATACAGTGGAAGATGTTAGAGAAGGCCTATGCCAAGAGGCACACTGAACTCAAAGAGACATTTTATAAACAATCAAAAATACCAAACCGTTCAGGATTACAGGCTCATTGATTGATCGACATCATAAAATAAGACTACATATGAAGTGAAACATACAGACGAAGAAAACATCCAACTCACACCTATTACATGATATATTGCATTTTCAAGTGGTCAAATATAAGACTAGCAAAACGAAATGAAATTTTTATACTAACCTAAAGTGTTTTTAGTAAAAATGTAATACAGGATCCTGTAGGCTGTGAACTCTGGAGCATTATTTCTACAGTCAGGTAATTCACTGTAAAGCATCTTAAGTTGTGTTTGACACTGATTGAACTCTTCATGGTCCCCTTTTTCTAGTGCTATCCGTGCATGAGTCTCATACACTTCTACAGTGAATCCGTCTCTAACACCTTGCACCTACGAAAAATAACACGAGTGATCAAAACAAAGACAAAATATTGAATAAAAATATACACAAAGTAATAAAAAAGCTTACTGTTAAATCCTGTCTTATCGATTTCAGTTGATCACAAGCATATCTGTAGTCTTGTTTCTCTATCCACCTTTCTTTAACATTCTTCAAGGAAGTCCTTAAAACTGGAACAGGTCTCACTTCACAAGCCTCAGGAGCTTTTGTTAATCGCAGGAAAGATTTCTCAATGTCCAGACAAGTGCCAACAATGTGCATGTTATTAATTTCATAATCCCCTTCATTATCCTGGATGATGGGCCGATTGACGCTAGGCTCTGATTTCCTAGAACTTACCTGCACAGAGCTAGCAATGGAAGGGACACTTGTGTTTCCAAACCTTTCTGCTCTTTTCTGAAGTTTTTCAGCATTACCCTGATCATCTTCAACAACAAATTGACTATAAGCAGACTTCTTTTTTTGATTTTTGTTATTTTTTTCTGGTTTCTTATGTTCAAATGATAACCTGTCCTTGATTTTTTGTCGACCTTTACCCTTGAAGTTTCTCTTGTCTTCCAGCTCATCACTAGATGCAGATGATGTGCTGTAAAAATTAGAATATCATCAGAAAATGAGATTGAATTCAAATTACTCAATAATTTAAACACTACTAATTTGTTACCTTTGTCTTTTCCTATTAGGGCTCCTTGATTTCGACCTACTCCTAGAATGTTGACGACGCCTTCTTTGAGGAGAATTTTTATGTCCCGAAAAACGACCCCCCAAACTAGATTTTCCTTTTGGATGTTCTGGTACATTTTCACTTTTTTGATATAGTGACAATGTACCACGAACAGGTTTAACCGACAAGTTATTACGTTCACTGTGAACACTAGGAATTGGCTCTTCATCCCAATTCCTAGTCCAAATCTCTTCCTTATTGGCAGCTGCTGTTATACGACCCTTCAAGCAAATATCAATCTGATCACGGTCAATACTTGTTTTGCATTTCTCATAACATCTTTTGATATATCTTTCGAGGCTTTCGGGCCATGTTCCAGCAGAAGTAGGACAAATAGAGGAAGATTTGAGAAGGTCTGATGGTTCAGTTTTCTTAGACTGATCAGACTCCTGAGAATTGAGTGACTGAAGCTGTTGCGGTTCGCCTGGAGGCTCAGGAATGTCGTCGCTGAACAGCATAGGGGGCAGGGGGATGTCGAGTGGAGGCGGCGGCGGCGGCGGCTTCGGGGCCTCGGGGGGAGGGCAAGGGGGCAGCGGGGGAGGGTGGTCTGGCAGAGGAGGAATCATAGTATTTAAGAACTGGTTGGGACTATTGTCCATCAACTTGTTGTCATTCTTCCGTTTCTTCTTGACACCTCCATTGTTGCCCAAAAGGGGATTTTCATTTGGAGGAATGGGGGCAGATTTTCTGTTACCATTAAGATTAAATCTGATAGGAGATTGATTGAAAAATGGACGATTTGTGTCGAGAGGGGACATACCCAACAAAGGAGTGGGCTGACCTGGTGGCTTGGATGAAAACTGCTGACGATTTGGATTAACGTCATTTTTTTGCTGAAACTGATGTGCTGGATTGTTGGCCATGCCCTGATTATGGCTCATTTGGTGAAAGTACTGATTGTAGTATGGTGGATACATGCCGCCATGATAGCCGTTATATTGGTTGTACATACCATACATCCAAGGATTATGATTTGGTGGCATACCATTCAAAGTTTGTAAAGGAGGTTCTTTTGGCGTATTCTCGGCCATTATTTAATATCTTAATACGATGAAATTCAATCAGTGCAAAACTAGTACAAATCTACACAAAATGGCGACAGTAGAGTTTCGAAGAAATCTGCTGAGCAAATTTCTCACGAGTTTCTTCAGAACTCAGAACCAATACGAGACTGATCCGAATTAAAAACTTATCAACGTACACAAAATAATAATTCTTACAGCAGATCGCAGATGATTTCACTATTCAAATTATTTACAGCAATCACGACACACATCACTTCGCATTTTTTAAACACAATGAAGTGAATGAATGATTCATTTTCATTCAACGAATGAATGGTATGGTGGATGAGTCACAGACAATGTAGACGTATAATCTTCTTTTTTTACTATATAAAAATAAGTCGGGTTTTCCTTCCTGACGCTATAACTCCAGAACGCACGAACCGATTTCCACGGTTTTGCATTCGTTGGAAAGGTCTCGGGCTCCGTGAGGTTTATAAAAAAAAACTAAGGCGGTACGAAGTCCGCGGGGTCAGCTAGTTATATAGGTATAATCGCCTGGAGACTGCGCCCACGGGTGACTTTTGTCGCCGACGACAGTTTCGTCACTCGGTCAAGTCAAAGGAGATGTATGTAGATATGCGCCCAAGGGTGACATTTTCTTCAGTTCGCTATGGAGACGTGACTTATGGAGTGACAGAAACTTTTTGTCACGGCTACAAAAGTCACCCGTGGGCGCAGTCTCTTACCATGTTTGGCATGTGGTTTGATGGGTTCCCCTTGTTTACGCATATTTTTTTTTGGCAGAATTTATTTTTGCATAATCAGTATAGGCATAATAGTGTTTACGCCGAAACTAATCTCGCATAAAGATTTTTCGTCGAATTCTATTACGCATAATCTATGTACGCCGAATGGTTTTAACCCATAATTTTCGAATTTCGAATATTGTTTAGACAGAAAATTACTTTCCCCGAAATTCGTTACGCCGAAAACTACTTTCGCATACCTTTATTCTCGTCGATTTAATTAAATGAGTATCCTGTATAACATCGATTATTATCTAAATTCGGGGGGAGGGGAGATTTTTACTAACTGATAATTTCGTTTACTTATATAAAAAATAACCTAACCTAACCTATGCGAGTCGGCTTTGCTCCAGAGTTTGGGTGTTACTGCACACCGTCCCTACATAGATTGTGGTTTCGGACAATATTTCGGCTTATCCAAATTCTGCTAAATTACTAGTATGCCAAACAATATTATGCATACTAAAATTCGGCCAAGTCAACATTATGCCAACACAATATTCGGGTAAACTAAAACTTTTATTACAAATTCGGCGACTTAAAAATAAAATAATTGAATTAGAAATAAAATTTTAAACTAGAACTAAAAATAACTATAGAAAAAACACCCCTTCCAAAATTTCACTTTGCGGCATGGTGCCCATAACGCTGGCGGCGTTACCTCTCTGGATTGTTAAAGAAATCCTTTGCGAGAGGTAAGCGCCAGCCCTTGGGTCGCCGGTTTTGTCGATCAAGTGGGCCGACAACATCCTCATGAAAGCTTTCATGTCTGCCGACCAGGGACCCAGAGTCTCAACCGCGAGAGCGGCAAACTCATATTCATGCATTATGCATGAATACTTTCGGCGCTTGAGGCTCTGGGCCTGGCCAGCAGCAGCGCCGGCTTGTGACCGGGTGGCATTAATGTGAGACGCAGCGAACGTGTCGACACACGTTACGTCCCACACCAATGCCCTCCCCAATTTCCAAGGCACCAAGGTGATCCCGTCTGGGCGCTTGCCGTCGTCTCTGGCCAGTCCCACAGGCTCGAGGACCGCCGGTAGGGAGGCTGTGGCAAGCGATCGGCGGATCAGATCATTGATGGTGCCATGACGAAACAAGCGGCCGGCGCTCCTGTGGCAAGAGAGCCCGTGTCGTCCCAGTTGATCGACATTTTTGCCGCATGCACACCGGTGAGGGACGCAGATCCTTGAACCGAGCCGTAGGCAGATGGCAATCCGTAAACTGCTCGGATCAAGGACCGTCCCTAAGTTGCGGGAAGGAAGTGCGCGTAGCCAATGACCTGCCTCGTTGCAGGACACGGCTAAAACTCGAGCTTGGTCTGAATCGTCCAAACTACTATCCAATAAGGAAGCGTGGGTTGCCAAAAGTCGCGGATTATCCCATGCCCTCTGCGAGTGCCTGTTGGTAGGCAACTCCTCCCCGGAACATGCAGCACACCAGGCCTCTCTGGCCTCCGAGAGGCACGCTATCTCGTCAGCAGGTATCTGTGGTACGTTTAATATGATACCTACTAGAGACAACGAGCCGTAGGCGGAGGACAAAAAGGCCGGAAGCGCCACGTCGGAAGGGGAGCGGACACCAAGACCACCGAGACGGATAGGAAGAACCGCTTGGATCCAAGCCCTATTTTCGAAATTAATATTTAAAATTTTTGAAAGTGTTACCTGAAGTGAATTTTCTATATCTGTTAAAATCGAAGGGAATTTCCATAATGGGCAGCTACGAAGCAAATACATAAATTTTGGGGTGAAAAGGCAATACTGAATGATGAATAATGCCATGTGGGGGTTCATTTCAAAAAGTAGGCCAGAAGTGCTATTAAATAAATTTAGTTTAAAATTAATAAGTGGGTTTATTGCGTCGTCAAATATTGGGGAACCTAAAAGAGTAAGAGATGATTTCGAGTGTACTGAAATATTTGGCAGCAATTCATTGAAATTTGAAAGTATTTCGACTTTCTGGTCGGCTGTAAGGCGATCCGGTAAGAAAATTTCGCACTTCCTAAAGTTCAATGACAGTCCTATTTCCGAAAATTTTGTTAATATTAATTCTAAGTCTTGTAGGACAGTTGCTGCGTCCCCACCGAGGGAACCGTCGTCGAGATACCAAAGATTAAATTTGGAAACTAAATTTGAAATAATCCCGTTTATTGCCAAACTGAAAGTGGCTGGACCAAGCGGGTCTCCTTGTTGACAACCCACGCTTGAGGAAATAATTTTGTCCCGAAAAAGTAATTTTGTTGGCGCTCTATAACACTGCCAAAGATAGCTGTAGAGTTCCGGAATTTCTTTTTTCACTTGTGTTAATAGAGCACCTCGAACAACCGAGTTAAAAGCATTTTTGACATCAATTTTCAAAAAAACTTCGTAGTCTGGATGGTTCAGAAAAGAGCGAGCAGCGTGTACAGCTGCCTCACAACCGCCTTTGATACCGAAGCCCAGCTGCCTCGGTTTGAATAAATCAGTCAGTCTTTTATGTACCTTACGGCAGCAGAGCTTTGAAGCCAAACGTCTGAAAGTACAGCCCACCGCAATGGGGCGGATACCTCCATCTTTTTTTGCTAAGGCCACAAGGTTTGCACCATACAGAAGAGGCACGATTTCAGGATTTACTCGGCCTGACAACATAAGGTTTATCAAGCCGGTGATTTCTGTCAGGAGAGCGGTAGCCGTTTCACCCAATGAGGGCGCGGTTAAGTCTTTTAAATGTTGTGGAGAAAGGCCGTCTAACCCGCCAGCAGAGCCGTTTGGAAATGCTGAAATAGCCTGCTGTACGGCATCAATACAAGTGGTGAAACTATACTCATCAGAATCGCACGAAGGTGGGTCCGGAAACACGGAAGAAGTGGATGCAGACGGATGCTTGTCTCTCAGGGCAGCGTAGGTCTCAGCTGAGTGCGTCGCCAGGTCGTCACTCGAAAATAGAAGGCGGGCAGCTCCGCTGACATTGCCATCAGAAATTTTATTTTCGATGGCTTTTATTTTAGAATTAGTTAAATTGGATGGAGCTTATTCGGGTAAACACCCATTCGGCCAATTAAAATTATGCTTAATAAAAATTCGGCAAAGTTAAGATTCAGCGTAGATAAATTATGCGAAGCCTGTTATGCGTAAACAGTTTCGGACAAAAAGAATTATGCCAAATAGATGGCACCCGGTTAGATGCATTGTGGCAACTTTGGCAATAATGTTGCTATACCAAAATCAAACCAGGGGGCGGAGACGGAGTTTTTTGCTTTGACTTTTTGACACACAACGTCAAAATAAATACAAATAAATAAATTAAAATAGTACTATCAAAATAAGTTCAAGAATTAAATTAAGGTCCTGGATGTGATGTGATCCAAGTAATTTAAGCTAGAGAACCCCTACAAAGTGCAGTCACAGTTTTAATGCTATGGAAGTTGTGTACCGTACGTACACTGTCACTTCTATTAGGTCAACTTAACCGGTGCTGATAATTTTAAAGTAATAGTATAGGATACTTATAAAAATGGATTTATTGAAAACACCATCTGTTCAATCGTTACTGGATTCCGATTTGGAATCCGTTGAAAGCCTGCAATATATGGATTTTGAGGAGGTAGGTTGACAATTAATAATGGAAAGAATTTTTCACTGTTCAATTGTACATCAGTACAATTTTCTTCGATGTATTTTTACGCTAAACTAAAATGCTGATGCTATTTCCTTGCTGAATTCTTTGGATAGTTAAAAAGGATTAAATAGATATCTTGTGAGCGGTGTAACATTGTTGTTAAAGCTATGGAATTTATTACCTATATTTTTGAGACATTTAAAACCTAATACACTTACCTACCTAATACACCAACAAAGGATTTCTTATATATTCTCATATTTTATTTATTTTGTTTTAATTTTCTTTTCAGCTTGATGAAGTAGAATATGCTTTGCCCACAAGTGAAGCTCCAACTCTTGCGGAAGTGTTGTCAGCTGAAGATGAAAGTGAAGTAAAAATACCCTTTAAACCGGTTGAAGAACCCACCACCTGCTCAGCAGTTCAAGTTGATTTCTTACAGGCTGTTTCCCAACAAATTATACATGCCCAGGTATCCATACTTGTGATATTATAAATGTGAAAGTAACTCTGTCTGTCTGTTAAAGGGCTGGTCCGATTTATATGAAATTTTGTCTGGAGATATTTGGAGTCCTGGGAAAGGACACAGGCTAATATAAATATCATCATAATAAGTACTAATAATACACAACCATAATTGATGATGAAGTCTTAGACCTGGCTGATGAATTGTAATAAATTTATTTCACATCACAGCAGCCTATTTAACTTTTTAACCAACTTCATAAAAAGAAGGAGGTCCTCAATTTGTGGGAATCTTTTTTTTATGTATGTTCACTGATAATGAATGGTAAATGTGAACTGATTTTGATGATTATTTTTTATTTGAAAGGTGGTAATTCCAAGTTGATCCCATATTAATTTGGTACAGTTCTTGTAATGGGTTCCAGCGCATAGATGATTTTGGTGCGAATTACGAAGACTACAGAGTTACTTATGTCCTTCTATTCTATAGTAATGATTGGAAACTGTAGCTGGAAAAAAAAACAAGTGTGAACAACGCTAGCTAGTCCTGCTTATTAATTAGCTACTTAACGTGTATGATCTGGATACCATCCTTTACACACTTGTGCTTTTTTTTTTAGGAAAGATCATCAGCAGGAGCCGCCACTGCTCTCAGTGTAGGCTCAAATGGCAAGTTGACTGTGGGGACAGCTCACGGACACATCCTTTCATTTTTCGAGCAAAACCTGCGTTGGGTTTGCGATTCAAATACAGATAGAGGGGCCGTGTCATGTTTGGCGTACAACTCTGACAGCTCCCGTCTCCTTGCTGGGTATGCGAGAGGACTCATTTGCCAGTATGACAGCATACGAGGTATTGTCCTGAGAAGGGTCACCTTGGGCGGTGAAATTTGGGGCACGCTACGTGTAACTTGGGCTGGCGTGTCTGGACTCGCGCTAGATACGGGTGGCTCCGTTTGGCTGATTAAATTCTCTCGACCCTTGGGCGTGCGATCAGCTCGCTCGTCCTGCTTGTTCTCTGGCGCGCGCGGGGAAGTGGTAGCGATGGCGGCGCGCGATGCGCGTATTCTGGCGCTGGCGACTCTGTCCCGCGTAATTATCGTGGCGGGAGGGCGCGCGGCCGGCGTGCGCCTCGGCGGCCCTCCTGACACACTACCGGTCCTGGCCTGGAGCGACACAGATGAACGCATCTTAGTTTGCGGACGCGCCAAAGCTATGCAATGGCTCGCCGTCAACGTCACGGGAACCTCCATAATCCTCCGGCCAGTTCTCCGCGTCGAACTGAAGAGTCCGCCGCTATGGCTCGGCTGGCTCGGCGGCAACCTTGCAATATTTGATGCCGATGAAAACCTGAGGCTCTGGGGTGATGACTACGAAAAACCACTGGACCTGTCACAGATTGAACCCGTTTATGCTTCAGCTTTCTTTAAGGTACGTTATAACATAATTCACGTGCATTCTGATTCGTTTAGAGCGTATTTTCTTCCACAGCCATTATTTGACCTCAATATCTAAGTATGTAATAAACTGTACAGGGCTTATGGACGGACGGGCGCGTGTCGCGCGCGATGTGCGCGGCGGGCG
>OZ020285.1:6324362-6350365 GCA_963971205.1 Aethes cnicana
TATATTTTTAATTGGGTACATGTTTAGGGCTTCTTAGTCCACAAGGAACCCTTTTAGTTTCGCTATAATATGTCTGCCCGTCTCCGTCCGTCCGCAGTATAGCTCGGAGATGCTTGGTTCTAGAAAGCTGTGATTTCGCATGAATATACATATTAGCCTAGCCAGGCTGACAGACAGTGGTCAAATAAAAATATTCTGGTACATTTTATTTTGTTGTTAGGCCAGACACGCACTTGGCCAGTTTTTTTTCATCACACGCGATCAAACTTGAAGAATTTTTTAAATTTCGAAACATGTCATTTTGATCTAAAGTTAACAAAAACCAGCCAAGAGCGAGTCGGACTCGCTAAGGTAGGTAGGTATATGAAGGGTTCCGTTTCCGTAGCTTATACCGAAATTATCCCATATCTCAAAAACTACGTGACCGATTTTGTTCAAACCAATTTTCGTTTGAAGTTTTTGTTTAATTCTATATTCCCAATCTAATATATAAAATTCTCGTGTCACAGTGTTTGTAACCAAACCCCTCCGAAACGGCTCGACCGATTCTTATGATATCTATCTATCAGTAGGTCTGAGAATAGGACGTAAGCTATTGCGGCTAAGCTAAGGCGGTACGAAGTCCGCGGGGTCAGCTAGTATTTTTATAATTTTTCACTCAATAGTTCTAAAGTTAGTGGGGGGGGGGGGGACAATTTACCACTTTAAGCCCGGGCCACACCGAATGCGTCTGCGTCTCGCCTGTATCTGTATAGCCAAAGTATATCATAGGTCTCGTAAGACCCTGTCACACCGCTCGCGAGCCGTCCGGCAGCCGCGCAGCAATCACACGGTTCGCAGGCGGTGTGACTTACGATAATTAATGCTATACAGATGCTGGCGAGCCGCAGACGCGTTCGGTGTGACCCAAGGTTTAGAAGCGAATATCTAACAAAATATTGGCAAAGAAAAAACATCCCTCAGTTACATGTATAGAGTGCCCCACCCGCTTTACCTATTTTTTTTTCTCAAAATCGGTATCCATCATTCTATGGAGGGTATAAAAATCCACACTCCATACATCATTCTGTACCTAGCGGTAGAACACATCTACCTCCCAAAATTCAACCATATAGTAATATTAATACCCATAGTAATATTAAGGCCGTTGCCTGACCCAGCATCGTCAAATTGCTCATTTAAGATCAGACTTTTCTAAGAAATGTTAAAAGTAAAAAAATTGAAAAAACATATTATCTACTACTACAGCCTATTTGCGTCCCACTGCTGGGCACAGGCCTCCTCTCATCACGAGAGGGTTTTGGGCTATAGTCCCCACGCGGGCCCAGTGCGGATTGAGGACTTCACACACATCTTTGAATTACTTCGCAGATGCGTGCAGGTTTCCTCACGATGTTTTCCTTCACCGAAAAGCTCAGTGGTAAATTCAAATTGAATTTCGCACATAAGTAAACTTAGAGGTGCGAGCCGGAATCGAACCCCCGACCCTCGGCATGAGAGGCGGTAGGTCGAACCACTAGGCCACCACGGCTTCAAAAAACATATGTTAAATGTGGCGGAAATAGTTATTTGTGCAACAAGAGAGCAAAATTGTTTTTTGCTTCGAGTGCCATGTTTGAGTCCTGAGCTAGCGAAAGATTCTATAGTTGAATCACGAGCGTTCAGCGATTGATTCTTGTTTAGAATCTTGAGCTAGCGAAGGACTCAAGAGCACGAGAAGTAAAAGAAATTGCTCTCGAGTAGCACATACAATTTTTCACCTCAGTAGCGAGAACACATAAAAGGTACTTCCAAAGAATACTTACATCACGAAAAATATAAAATAACATTTCTTCTTCACTCCTTTCACTCAAATTATTACTTGAATTTAATGTTTTAAGAGAATTACTTTAAAGTTAGTTATCGAAAATTAAGAAGAAAGACATGATTTGACATGAGAGAATGGCGGCAATTTTCTAAACGTATGTTCGGAAACTGGTACGATGATAAATTTCGAATTTATTCGGTAATATTTGAAAACTTTTAGTTTACTTTAAATTAAAACTTTAGTTTAAAATGTTTGCAAATAACATAATTATATGAAATATAAGTCATTTAAAATTTGTAAGATTTTCAGAAGTTAAATCAACGTATAATTTTAATGAAGTTTTAATGTCTAAAAATACGGCGGTACTGATGCGTTGCGCGTATCCGAACGTTTCTAGTTCAGTTTCTTTTTCTACGAAAATAGGTTCGCACTAAGACTTGCCTAGTATAATTCTACCTCTTTTCTTAAAGAAATTAAAAGAAGAGAGCTGATAAAATCGAGATAAATAAAAATAAAATAAAATAAAATAGCTTTTATTGATTCCTTACATTATTATTTTTACAATAGTGTTAGAATTTATATTTACTATTTATTAGCATTCATTTATAATTAACTTTAATATTATTATTTATTATTATTATTATTATTTTATTACGTAGTTATATTATATTCTTATTTTACATATTATTATTTTAGTTGTAAGGACCGCCTGTTGCGGTAAAAGCCTCCTCCATTTCTTTCCACCCTGTTCTGTCCCTGGCAAGTCTGGTCCAGATTCTCCCGGCTACAGCGGCTATGTCATCGCTCCATCTCTTGTACGGTCTGCCGCGTCGGCGTTTTTTATTTATAGGATACCAGTTTGTGGTTATCTTCGTCCATCTTTCGTCGTTACATCTCTGGATATGCCCCGCCCAATTCCATTTCAGCTTAAGAGTTTGCTTAATTACATCTTTGGCCTTAGTTTTTTCTCTAATTAAAGTGTTCTTTACCTTATCTTTTAGTTTTAAGCCCATGTAGCTCCTTTCTATAGCTCTTTGACAAACTCTTAACTTTTCTAGCGAATCTTGCGTTAATGACCATGTTTGGCATGCGTATGTAAGGCATGGCAATAGGCAGATTTCCATAGCTTTTGTTTTTATTTTGCTTGGTAGTTCGCTCTTGAAGATCTCTTTCATGGACCAGTATTAAAATCGAGATAGTTTGAATTATTGGTATAAGAAGTAGTTACTAGTTAGATGCCGCAGTATGAAATGACCATTTGCATAATCAAATAAAAAAAAAGCGCGGGAACGATTTAACTGTGGCTGCAAGGCTTAGGCCTTTGCCTTTGCCTGATGGGATAAAAGGATTTAAAAAAATCAAATTAAAAAAATACTTTGTCTCACTGAGTGAAACAAACACGATTTTGCTCACTAATTTCTGACAGCAAAATCTACTTGTTCAAGCTGCTGAGGTGAAATAGTTATTTGTGCAACAAGAGAGCAAAATTGTTTTTTGCTTCGAGTGCCATGTTTGAGTCCTGAGCTAGCGAATGATTCTATAGTTGAATCACGAGCGTTCAGCGAGTGATTCTAGTTTAGAATCTTGACCTAGCGAAGGACTCAAAGGCACGAGAAGTAAAAGAAATTGCTCTCGAGTAGCACATACAATTTTTCACCTCAGTAGCGAGAACACATAAAAGGTACTTGCAAAGAATACTTACATCACGAAAAATATAAAATAACATTTCTTCTTCACTCCTTTCACTCAAATTATTACTTGAATTTCATATTTCAAAAGAATTACTTTAAAGTTATTTATCGAAAATTAAGAAGAAAGACATGAATTGACATGAGAGAATGGCGGCAATTGTCTAAACGTATGTTCGGAAACTAGTACAATGATAAATTTCGAATTTATTCGGTATTAATATTTGAAAACTTTTAGTTTACTTTAAATTAAAACTTTAGTTTAAATGATTACAAATAACATAATTCATTTAAAAATTGTAAGATTTTCAGAACTTAAATAAACGTATAATTTTAATGTTTAAAAATACGGCGGTTCTGATGCGTTGCGCCTATCCGAACGTTTCTAGTTCAGTTTTTTTTTTCTACGAAAATAGATTCGCACTAAGACTTGCCTAGTATAATTCTACCTCTTTTCTTAAAGAAATGAAAAGAAGAGAGCTGATAAAATCGAGATAGTTTGAATTATTGGTATAAGGAGTTACTAGTTAGATGCCGCAGTATGAAATAACTATTAGCATAATCAAATTTAAAAAAAAAAGCGCGGGAATGATTTAACTGTGAATGCAAGGCTTAGGCCTTTGCATTTGCCTGATGTGATTGTCTGATGGGATAAAAGGATTAAAAAAAAAACAAATTAAAAAAATACTTTTCACCTCACTGGCTAGAAAGTGGTCGTTTTGCAGCTTGATATCCGAGCGCAAAAGTTGTTTTTATCCGCTAGCGTGGAAAGTGTTTTTGAAATTCGAACGACGCATGACGCCACTGTCACAATCAAAAAACAACGATACGTTCTGAAACGCAATTCGTCGTGAGAGTTTTATTAAAATAAAGGTTCAATTTACTTGATATCATCATTATTAAAATTATATTAATAATACACCGTTTCAGATGTATTTCATTATTTCACTATGTTTTATCACAAAAATACTTAAATATGTGTATATTTTAACTGTATTCAATGAATAATTGAATCTTGAAGTACGAGTAAGAGTGATTTGGAACGCAACCTCCGGAAAAAAAAACATTAAAAAAAAATTTAAAAAAAGTTTTAGATTGCTGGTTTTGTAATTTAGAATACCTATACGAAGTAATAAAGAAAATATGAGCGATTCTAGCGATGACGATACGAATTTAACTCCTCCAGAGTTAGCACAAACTATACGTGACGCCGAACTAAGTCTTCTTCCCGAAAAATCGCGCGTGAGGTGAAAAATTTTGTGTTGCGCTCAGCAGCAAAGTCGTTTGCGGTCTCGTGCCTTGAAACCCTCGTTACACTCAGGATTCTATATTTGAACCACTCGCTTCGCTCGTGGTTCAACCCTAGAATCCTTCGTTCACTCGGGTCTCAATCACGCACTCACAGCAAACAACAACTTTGCAGCCTTGCATAACAAATAACTATTGTCTCACTGAGTGAAACACACACGATTTTGCTCACTAATTTCTGACAGCAAAGTCTACTTGTTCGAGCTGCTGATGTGAAATAGTTATTTGTGCAACAAGAGAGCAAAATTGTTTTTTGCTTCGAGTGCCATGTTTGAGTCCTGAGCTAGCGAAAGATTCTATAGTTGAATCACGAGCGTTCAGCGAGTGATTCTAGTTTAGAATCTTGAGCTTAGCGAAGGACTCAAGGGCACGAGAAGTAAAATAAATTGCTCTCGAGTAGCACATACAATTTTTCACCTCAGTAGCGAGAACACATAAAAGGTACTTGCAAAGAATACTTACATCACGAAAAATATGAAATAACATTTCTTCTTCACTCCTTTCACTCAAATTATTACTTGAATTTCATGTTTTAAAAGAATTACTTTAAAGTTAGTTATCGAAAATTAAGAAGAAAGACATGATTTGACATGAGAGAATGGCGGCAATTTTCTAAACGTATGTTCGGAAACTAGTACAATGATAAATTTCGAATTTATTCGTTAATGTTTGAAAACTTTGAGTTTACTTTAAATTAAAACTGTAGTTTAAAATGTTTACAAATAACATAATTATATGAAATATAAGTCATTTAAAATTGTAAGATTTTCAGAAGTTAAATCAACGTATAATTTTAATGAAGTTTTAATGTCTAAAAATACGGCGGTACTGATGCGTTGCGCGTATCCGAACGTTTCTAGTTCAGTTTTTTTTTCTACGAAAATAGATTCGCACTAAGACTTGCCTAGTATAATCCTACCTCTTTTCTTAAAGAAATGAAAAGAAGAGAGCTGATAAAATCGAGATAGTTTGGATGATTGGTATAAGAAGTAGTTACTAGTTAGATGCCGCAGTATGAAATGACCATTCGCATAATCATATTAAAAAAAAAGAAAAAGCGCGGGAACGATTGAACTGTGGCTGCAAGGCTTAGGCCTTTGCCTTTGCCTGATGGGATTGTCTGATGGGATAAAAGGATTTAAAAAAATCAAATTAAAAAAATACTTTGTCTCACTGAGTGAAACAAACACGATTTTGCTCACTAATTTCTGACAGCAAAGTCTACTTGTTCGAGCTGCTGAGGTGAAATAGTTATTTGTGCAACAAGAGAGCAAAATTGTTTTTTGCTTCGAGTGCCATGTTTGAGTCCTGAGCTAGCGAAAGATTCTATAGTTGAATCACGAGCGTTCAGCGAGTGATTCTAGTTTAGAATCTTGAGCTAGCGAAGGACTCAAGAGCACGAGAAGTAAAAGAAATTGCTCTCGAGTAGCACATACAATTTTTCACCTCAGTAGCGAGAACACATAAAAGGTACTTGCAAAGAATACTTACATCACGAAAAATATGAAATAACATTTCTTCTTCACTCCTTTCACTCAAATTATTACTTGAATTTCATGTTTTAAAAGAATTACTTTCTTCTTAATTTTCGATAACTAACTTTAAAGACATGATTTGACATGACATGAGAGAATGGCGGCAATTTTCTAAACGTATGTTCGGAAACTAGTACAATGATAAATTTCGAATTTATTCGGTAATAAATGAAAACTTTTAGTTTACTTTAAATAAAAACTGTAGTTTAAAATGTTTACAAATAACATAATTATATGAAATATAAGTCATTAAAAAATTGTAAGATTTTCAGAAGTTAAATCAACGTATAATTTTAATGAAGTTTTAATGTCTAAAAATACGGCGGTACTGATGCGTTGCGCGTATTCGAACGTTTCTAATTCACT
This sequence comes from Aethes cnicana, assembly GCA_963971205.1. Taxonomy (NCBI): domain Eukaryota; kingdom Metazoa; phylum Arthropoda; class Insecta; order Lepidoptera; family Tortricidae; genus Aethes; species Aethes cnicana. The sequence goes on from OZ020285.1 coordinate 6,331,067, forward strand.
TTTTTTTTCTATGAAAATAGATTCGCAGTAAGTCTTGCCTAGTATAATTCTACCTCTTTTCTTAAAGAAATGAAAAGAAGAGAGCGGATAAAATCGAGATAGTTTGAATTATTGGTATAAGAAGTAAGTAGTTACTAGTTAGATGCCGCAGTATTAAATCACCATTCGCAGTAATCAAATAAAAAAAGAAAAAGCGCGGGAACGATTTAACTGTGGCTGCAAAGCTTAAGCCTTTGCCTTTGCCTGATGGGATTGTCTGATGGGATAAAAGGATTAAAAAAAAAACAAATTAAAAAAATACTTTGTCTCACTGAGTGAAACAAACACGATTTTGCTCACTAATTTCTGACAGCAAAGTCTACTTGTTCAAGCTGCTGAGGTGAAAAAACATATGTTATATTTGATTAATATCACCCTTACATTGACAGCTCTCGTTACACGTTTCAAGAAACTTCGCTCAATACAATTTAATTCCAAAGTAACCTGTAACTCGGACCTTTAATCCAACTTTACTCCAGTTTATTATATCAAACAGTGTAAACTAAATATAACAGAAAAAATATCCATATTATTTATTTATTTAAACTTTATTGCACATAAAGAAAACTTAGTGTACAAAAGGCGGACTTAATGCCTTGAGGCATTCTCTACCAGTCAACCTTTAGGCAAAGCAGAAAATGCATACATTGACAGCTATTATATGCATACATTGACAGCTTTATAAATGCCATGTTTTTAGACGGTATTTTTATAGAAATTAAAACGCGTTAAATTCTAACTAAATCGGGCGTTCTGTGCGTAGCGCTTTCTCTTTCACTCGTTGCACGAGTGACGGTGACGGCTGAGCTGGGTATAGGAACGGCCTTAAGGGACAACCTGTATATGTCTATCTATAGCATAGATTATAGAGCCTGGGCGACAGCTTTGCTCGGGTCAAAAAAGCTAAAACCGAGTTTCAGATATAATATAAGACCTAGCTAGATCGATTTGTCGCCCCCGTAAACTCCTATACCTATTCCAAATTTCGTCCAAATCGTTACAGCCGTTTCTGAGATCGGTTGGATAAATAAATAAAGAAATACTTATAGATACAATATTAGCGCGTTTTAATTAATAAGATATTATTATTTTAATTAATAGGTTACCTAGTCTCCGTAATCTATACCTACCTATATCTAGTATAATCTGGGACAACATATATTTACTGCCTGACAAAAGTGACAAACCAAAGTAGGTATTACGCTGATGTGAGTGTATAGTCTAGACAGTACGAATATATATATTCCGATATACTTAATTAAATATACCGTCTCAGAATAATGCGTATAAGTGCCTAAGCTCAAACCATATTGAGCTCCACCCAAATCACAAGATCGCCGAATCTTCTTAGCTATCTATACCTAACTATAGGTACTCGCGAGATATTGATAAGTAGGTGGAATGGACTGCTGTTTTTCTCTTCTGGAGTTAATAAATGCGAAAATACTGGCACACAAGTAGCTCTGTTTTAAATATTTAAGTAAACTTTCAGGAGAGGGTATTTGATATTTAAATAAATAAAATAAACACTAACAGGTTTACATAATTCATATTTGGGCGTGTATTTGTAGGTAGCGTACGTACAGAAATCTACCTAATTGAATAAACCTCTGAAAATAAAATATAATTATATTTATTGGTTAAGTACGGTAGACATACATACCTATAAGCGCGTTATCCGGCGGTGGTGGCGGCGGCGGCGCTGCGGCGAGCGTGTAGCTATCCACATATACTCAGAGGGCGGCGCGGGCCGACATGGGTCGTGTTGGCGCGGCGTGGTGTCGCGCGGGGAAGCGCCGCGCCGCCAGCACCACGGCGCGAGCGTGTTTACGTAAGCGCCACGCCCCGAGCCACGCTCCGGCGGTATGGGGCGCGGCGCGAAGCGCGATGCACCTCCAGTCGCCGAGCGCCGACTGACGCGCCTCTACAGCTTCACCCCTTGCGCGCCGTGCGGGACCGCGCCTGCGCTACCAACTTACAACCTCGCCTCGGTCCACGCCTCCCGTTACATAATAAGAATAAACTACAGAGAAGCCTTGTACATCCCCGATAGCACGAAAGGTTCGGAGCTAAATCCACCTTAGCTCCTATGTTTACTTTAGTTCTACGTAAACTGCCTCGAACACACGTTAGTTTCATGTGACGACTTATTTTAGTAGCAGAATTTGGAAGGTATTGCAAACACTTTGTGGGTGTTGGCTCTGTCAATTGACTAGATTTGTAAATTTTGTAACATTTACCACAGAAACTTGCCTACTGTAAATAGGTACTTAACAAAGTAAATAAAAAGTCGAAGGTGGATACCTATTATTGGCTTCTTTTAGCTAGTTACCTAATAATAGGAAACATCGTGAGGAAATCAGAACAAAACCCTCTCGTGATGAGGCCAGACTGCTCCGTGGGACATATGTACTTAAATAGGCTGTAGAGGTGTGCATGGTCATAGGTTCGGTTCGAATCTCACGTAAATTATACATACCTACAGGGGCTATATTCGAAGTATTTCAATAAGGATCACGCTGTTCCCTATAGGATCGCTCACGCGTCGCGTGAACTTTGAGCAGCTAGACGCCTAAAGCTCACGCGACTCATGGCCCTCGCCCACGGCGACTTTTTGTAGCGATGCTGCCGCGTTACTCATATCGATAACATTTTTTTACATCAGAGTACTTAAATAGAATAGCGATATGAGTAGCGCGGCAGCATCGCTACAAAAAGGCGCCGTGGGCGAGGGCTTACCTATTTACCTACTCATACCACTAGCTTCTGCCCGCGATTTCGCCGCCGTGGAATTTGGCTATACTTACTTGCATCATCCTCCTTTGATTTACTGGTCATTTATACCTATGTTAGGTAACATTGAATTTTGTGATCTTGAAATTAAAAACAAGCAAGATCATTTCCAATGTAAGGTAACTACTACAGCTGGGCACAGGCCTCCTCTCATCACGTCACAAGAGGGTTTGGGCTATAGTCCCCACGCGGGTGCGGGTGCTCGATAGGCTTTGACAAAAAAAAAATTTGGAAACGATTAAAATGCCTCCAAAAGTCAGACATTGTTTTTCGAAATTTTGATATACACAGTGTCACAATTAGCGTGCCAAAGAAATATACATACCTACATACATACATTCGAAAAACATACCCCTCCTTCTAGCGCAGTCGGGTAAAAAGGCCACTTGGAATGGAATCTAGACCATTCAAAATTCAAACCACAATAATTCAAACCAATGGCCCTACAGTGTAGATAGGGCCTACACGAGTCACCCCAGAGTTCTTAACGGTAAATGATTACGTGGATTAGGTAATAGTATTTTTCGCAATCGTGACATAATAGAGAGCTTTTCAGTCGAGTACCGTGTTTAGGCCACGAAGCTTGCTGAGTGGCCTAAGTAAGGTACGAGATTGAAAAGCTTGATTATGGCACTATTGTGAACAATACTTTTTGTACGAGTCCATTAAAATTAATAATTTAACTCATTAGTACGAGTATATAAGAAAAATAAATGTCGTTTGAATTTTGCTCTTCGTGGTAGGGCCTGTAATCTAGTTGGTCACGACGTGCATCTAGATGGCCATGCCGAAACGTGAAAAAGTATTTCGATCGTCTAGAGCGAATCGAAATAACTTATTTCGGTTGTTTCGGAAGTATGACTATTTAACGATGAAAAGAGTGACATTGCAGTATTCTCTATGAAATCTTAATACACATATTTCAATTGACGAGTACAAAAATACTTAAATGAATTCAGCCGCAGTCAAGCAGGAAGATTGAAGACAGTGAGCGGTGGATTTACACATCTTTTAGTGATCCTGCAACCTTCGCGCGGTCAGATAGGGTGGAGGAGATTTGCCACTATAATTGGTAAGCCAACAATGTGAATAATGAATTCAATTTGATTGGCAAAATTGTTCAGTATAGGGATGTGTCATGTGACCATGTCAGAAGTATCAAATAATACTGGTCAAAAAAATTCGTAATTATATAACTCGGTCGTTTGTGCTCAGGTGGTTAAGCAAAATATTGAAGACCCCAAGTTACAAATGATAATCACAGGGAAAAAGATGAGTCAAGAAATAAATATGTCTGCCTACAAGCTATAGATTTAATATCGAAAGATCATTCACTAATAAATGAGATGTGTATATATTTTAGAACTACCTAGGTAAATTTAAATAGGTGGAAATATATCACAGATCAACACAACCTAGAGGTTGCATGGTTGTATAAAAAACCAGTCTTTAATCCTCTCATAGCAGGAACTACTTTTTGACTACACACCTAAACAGCAGATAAGATTGTACACACCAACCATATCAGAACATAGGCTGTTTCGTACACATTGCAATGTAATGTCTCCTCCATTATGCAGCTACCTACCTATCAGAAATATCGGAAAAATTTAAGTAAACAACGTCGTAGAAAGAAACTTGAGAAAACCGCTAAAGAAAAACAGCTTTTGGATGATTTCAAAACTGACAACGTAAGAGGGTCCCCCCATGGATTTTGAATGCTTAGGTACTTATTGTTGTTCACAATGACCCTACTGTATAAAGATTCGATAAAAAAACGATTCGGTTCGGCCCTGGCCCATTTGAAAGTGCCCGTATGCGACCAATTTGTTGAATATATTGAATTTTTTAGTTTTGTTAAGCTGAATAGATTTAGTTAATAATTGCATGAAGGAACTTATGAAATGATAAAAGTATGAAAAGTAGAAGTGATGTAGCTACAACATTTGGTAAGTACCTATATAACACTGGCCCATTGAAATAGGGATTTTTTATACCACAATACATAAGTGAACCATTGAATCAGGGAAGCATGGACTTTCGGATTGTGGATTCCAGCAAGCATTTTGCCATTTACAGTGGAGGGAACTGGACAACAGATTGGTTTGAAGTTACGAACGCGGATTGCTCACCAGTCTCAGAACCTCAAACCTATAGGGAAGGGAGTTATAGTGGCAAGTGTACGTTCTGTACAGAGGTTTCGTTTCGGCTATTAGACACGCTTAAGACGGTTTATTAAATAATATTTAGGTGATGATCGATTTCTCATTGGCCCTATTCTATTTTTATAAAAAAAGATTGGCTAATGTTTTGAAATATCGCTATATCAGGATGCGAGTGTTAACAATTTATTTACGAAATGCATAAAAAATCAGACCTTATGACCAGCCTTATGAAAGTGATAAAATCGTCAACATGTAGCACCTGTTTTGAGGAGCTTCCTGATTATCTCACGGATCCCATAATCAGATTGTAATTGGAAAGAAACGGGACCAAATTGGACGAACGCCCTTTCCATTACCTACACAAAGAAATCGGTCCATAAACAATGGAGATACGAGGTAAAAAAGACTAAAAAAATAAAACATATCTACAGCCGATTAGCAAACATCATTTTGTTTTTTTTTTAAGCCGGTTAGAAAAGCTTACTGGTGCCGGTGGTCGCGTGAAGTCGTAGACTAGCTGTTAGGCACTTTATTGAGAGTAGACTAAAATTACGGACCATTTTGTAAAACTGTAAGGAATCGTCTTATACTAAATCTTCTTATATATAAAAATGAAGTGCCGTGTGTTAGTCTGGCTAAGGCTCGAGTACTGCTGGACCAATTTGGATGATTCTTTTTTTGTTTTATTCTCCGTTATTCTGGAAGGCTAAGAACGAAAAAAAAAATTGGAAAAATCTAAAGGAAATATAACTTTGTATGGGAATCCGTGGTGATACGAAGTTCACCGGGCCAACTAGTCTAATATTGTAAATAAGGCTAGGCAAAGACATAGATTTTACTAGGGTCAATAGTATGATAGGTCAATTGCCCTCATTAAATTTTTGTAGGTCATTGGAGAAACAGACCATAATAATCCAAATATACTACATAGATGGTTAGTTAATGAAAATGGATTTTATAATGATCGCCTTGGTATGTCAAGAAATGAGATGAGGTAATGATCTAAATGATTTTGAGTAATATTGACATTACATTGTTTGTTTAGCCCATGTTCTTTCTAATTCTTTCAGTGCCAAGAGCCGGTTTGGAGAAGTCTGTCTGTATGAGAATCGGTGATTCTGGCACTGAATATCATGTAGTTATGTAGAAAAGGTTGGAGTAACAATTCTTATCCACAAAAAAACTAAAATAGAAAAGGTCTCTCAGCAAAGCATTCCCCTGGTGCAGCATTTATGATTTAGAGAAAGCTCTTCATGGTCAGATTCCTTCCTATGACTTCATCTTTTTTATAATAGTAATGTCCCATTAAAACACGGGTCGAAACACTTTCAAATTGTCCAAAACTATCATAGTCCACCATAACGTCACTTATCACCATTTATATTCTCAAACCAATAAAGTTCAAAGTTCGAGCACAATTTTATTTATTATTGATAATCATGTAAGTAACTAATTATAACATCGGTGGAATAATAGTTTCTACCGGCGATCACGGTAATTTCGGTGTGACTCTCGATCGCGACTACGAGCACGTGAGCGATCGGCAGTACGCCACAGAAACTCATCTACTGAACGCTCATAAGATCTTTTATCATATAATAATCGTGGGTAGTCAGCAAGCGGCGAGTCATAGTAACGGGGTGGTGGGGGCGGTGGTGGCGGAGGCAATCCATCATATGAGGATAACGCACCACCAAATCCCGGTGGTGGCACATATGGTAGAGGCGGAAGTTGGTGATGCATAGACCGCATGTACTCAGCCACATATGCCTCAGCAGCGGCCGAGCTGCTGCTACTGTAGTTGTCACGCCCACGAGTGAACCACATTGGCAGTCTGTCTCGCAAAAAAGGTGAAGGAGATCTTCGTTTAAATGATCCAGATGATAAACGACTCCTTGGAGGCATAAATATTTTACGCCTGTTTCTGGAAGACGTGTTTAAACGATTTCTAAAGTTGGATCCTCGAGATAAAAGAGGTGCTCTGTATGTTCTGTAATTGCCTCCACTTTTTAAATATGCCTTTTTAGACGCTTCTTTAGACTTGCGTAGTATTGGTGTCATTTCAATACCCTCATCTTCTGGAAATAATCTGCACAGTTCTTCAGCAACTTTTGGCTCAATTTCTTGGCCGTCTCTTCCGATTTTTACTGGTTTGCCTTCATTCCAAGGGTTGTACAGGTGAAGTGTGCTACTAAATTGTAATTCCTTGCGACAGATCCAGTCTACCTTGAATACCCCATCCAGCACTTTGGCTGACAAGCCCGGCGGTAGCACCCAGGACACCGGCGGTACGTCGCGGCGCGACTCGCTGCTCAGCCGAGCAAACCCTGCAAACTTGCCACTCTCCTTTACCGAAAATATTAACAGCACATTTCTGGATTCTCTGTATGCTTGGTTTAAGTTTGCTTCATTTTGTGGCAGAGTTGACCATACACCTTTGGCTTTAGACAATGTAATGTTTTCAGCGTTATTTGATTTTATCAGGAAAAATCTTGTATCTCTGAATAAATAATTCAGTTTCGTCATATAATCATATGTTTTTGTTTTGTTGTTGGTGACGGTAATACGGGCCCGTTTAGTTTGCACAGGAGAATGACTCCCAGACTTCGTACGTTTACGATTAGCTCGTTTTCGTTTAGACTTGGAACTGGTGGAACTTATGCTGGGGGTGCTCGAATCACTTGACGACGAGCTGGATACTTCGCTACGCGTATCATAATCTTTTCCTTCTTCCAACTGCTTTAGTTCTTCTCCAATCTCAGCATCGACTTCACCGACGCCAAGATTGACGGCGTCGGTGTTGTTAGAAGCCTCCATTTTCAGCTATCAGTATTCACAAGCAGAACATGTAACTTTCGACACAAGCTCTACCAGAACATATTAATATGAAACTGTATTTGAGTATAAATACAGACAACAATTATAACGCAGAAACGGTGGTATATTTTGATTAAACACTGTAACTATGTTTATAAAAGAAATAAATCCATAAAAACACCACCCACCTTCCACTAACCATAAACATTACTTTTTTTTCCATGTAGCACCTTTCATAAGAGCGACGACATAATGACCCATACTGCCGTTGGTGAAATACCAACCCAGTGATCATTATTTAAAGTAAAACGTAAAGTAAATATGCTCTCTTATATACATTTAAAAACATGGAACTATAAAAGAAAAATCTTTCGCTTTCAAAGAAATTTCAGTTTTAGCAGTGTAGGTGTTAGTTAAAAAAAATCTACATACTTTATATACTATTTGAGCACGCTGGCACTATGGACTAAAATACCTTTGCATTCACAAAACGATGAAAATGGAGTAAAATAATATATTTATGGTCCAATGTCACCTGATTTTAGTTTTCGTGTGTTGGTAGCACGTAAGTGATCTGAAAAAGCCGCCTAACAAAACTTGAATACTCATGAGTTTTCATAACTTTTTATTGTTTTAGTTGGTAAATAAGATACACCTGTCTGGCGCGCTTAAATCAACAAAGGCCTAATCATGCATTATGTTCAAAAATACCTCGAAAAATTGCCATTGCCCAGAGGAAGTGCTAAATCAGCTAAAGGTGGAACCAACATCTTCCTGTACTGCAATTATTATAGCTTTTATTCCCAAAAGGTGAGCCAATTTACAAATCTCAAGGATTAGTTTCTATCAGATGACGTTATGATTTCCTTCTTTGTTGTTATGTTATGAGTCATATCGATAAGAACCTTGAAAAGCATATAAAAACTTGGAAAATTTTGTACAATGTATTTATTTAAATTTTGCCATGTATCGTTAACATTTGCAGGTATTAATGGCATTATATGAAAAGAATGTAGAGTTTGAACCTCTGTTGCTGGATATTACTAAAGGCGAGCAATATTCTTCCTGGTTCCTTGACATAAACCCTCGAGGGGAAATCCCTGTGCTCAAAGTGAACAATGACATCATCCCGGATTCTACAAGGATCTTAGATTACCTGGAAGATTATTTGGACCCCAGTAAGTTCATTGCTAATAAAAAGCTGTGCATGGTTTTGGAGGTTTACTGCTTCCTGGGATATAATAAGAATATATTTAACCAAGTAGGTCCTTGACTTGATATTTTTTCATTTTCAGAACTTCCTCCTCTTATAAATGTGTCAACGGACATAAAGGTTTTAAATAACATAAATAAGTTCCGTGACCTGATTGATGCGCTGCCAGCAGGTTTGATCACTGTGGGGTCTTTCTTTCACCCCCACTTGTGTGTGAGACCAAAGCTGCCTTTTATTTTACCCGTCCGAGAAGTTCTTAAAAGTAAGTTTAATAATAATGGTTTGAAATAAATTATATTTGCACTTATTGAATTATTTATCAGGATTGGTGAAAAATTGTTTACAGTTTATGCATTCTATTTTGATTATAGAATTGAGGATTTTTTTTTTTGATGTTGGAGGTAATTAAAGTCAATTATGATGATTACAGGTGGAGACTTGAGTAGTTCCAAAAACCTAAGAAAATTAGCAGAGGAACACCCAAATGCAAGAAGAATTTTACTATACAAAGCTGACATTCATGATAGGAAACATGAGATACTGACTAATGAAGAGGAATACCTAAAAATTCTAAATGTGGTAGATCAGGTCTTGACTCAGGTTGAAGATCAATTAAAAGAACAAAGTGAAGGTAACTAAATCCATAGAAATTGAAATAGGTACTACTATTTCAAGTAAAAGTAGTAGGTATTGTGTTCTCAATAAAAAAAAAGTATTAGGTTAATTATCATCAGTTGACTTTTTTATCATTTTGTTTCAGACAATTGGTTATGCTGCGAAAATTTCAGCATAGCCGATGTTGATTTGGCAGTTCTTTTGCATAGATTATGGGAGTTAGGTCTTGAAGAGAGATTCTGGAGTGGTGGAAAACGGCCATTCATAAATAGCTATTACCTACGTGTGCAGCAAAGAGATTCTTTTAAGAAGACTGTGCCAAATTTACCGTTGCATATAAAAATGATTGTAACTTCACAGCCACCTGCTTACATTGGGGCAGCTGCAGCTGCCTCAATTGGGGTTGTTATTGCAGTATTGTATGTATTCAAAAAGTTAATTAATTAAGAATCAATGTTATTTACAATCAAAACAGTATTAGTAGTTTTATGAGAATTGTATTTATTTAATAAGTTATTTAAAAACAATAAATAGCTCTTAATGTGGAACCGTATAAAAATGTGCATGTCCAATACCTTTAATAACATTTTTTTATCTTAACCAATCCCCTGCCTAAAGATTTTAAATAAATTATTACCAGGTACCTGTGCATCTATTTACTGCACATAACAATAAAAGATACCAAACCTTTTATTCTTATTAACTACATCAAGTAAAAAATCTATTTCGCTAGTTTTACCCTAAATAATTTGAACTTTAAATAAATTATTTTTTGTCTTCAGATGCAGCCTCTGTAGGATCCTGTACTTTATTAATAGGCATTCCCATGAAGTGTTTACCATTTGTAGTGCTTTTCTTTCTTACAGTGGGTGTTGATGTCAATTTCTCTTTATTGTATTTAAAAGATCCATCTCCTGGTAGGTTAGGATGAATATTTGGTATGGCATACCAAACCCTATAAGTTACAAACCATGTGAGGATTGCTATTACACCACTTATGAACTTCTCTACCATTATATGGTAGTAAAGAATGGTAGAGACCAACATTACATCCCACAATATTTGGAGCAAAGCAAATGCTATTAAAAATGATCTGACATATGGTGTATACTTTTCATATGATTTCTGCAAGACATTCAACTGATCAGCAGTAATCTTTCGTAGAGGATTTAAACTAACTGATTTGTCATTTATGCTCCTTGTATATTTTTCATCTCTGATATAATCTTTGATTCGTTCCCATCCATTTATTGCCCGGGCTTCTTCAATTATGACTAAACTTGAATAGATGAGAATAAAACAATGTCCAGATATATCAAATCCATTCCAAAAGCCTCCATTTTTCAGGCACATTACTTTGTTATCAACATTCCTCATGTTGCAGCGCCCGTATTTAGTCTCGATAACATTGAATACCATTGTCCATGTGTACCAGAAGAAAGTAGCGATAGCTAGTCTCGATAAGTGCGCTGTTGCTATAAGTCTTCGATTTCCACAACAAGTAGTGTAGGATGTCAATAGCACGTAAGGTACTGTCAAAAATAATGTCCAAAACCATCCGATTTTTACAAAATATTGATTAAATATATTATCACTTCTTGAGAAATACGTCTTCGGAAACGTGAGACTGTCCGCCATCAGTGAAACCAAGAAGAGAGCTCCTAAATAAACAGCTATTTTTAAATTGGTGTCGAAGAACAGTATCTTCTTGCAAATGTGCACTATCATTAAAATAAGAACTTCCAATATAGACGACGCTTCTGGAGTCGGTTTAGTACCTTTACTTTCTGGGAAGTCATTTTGAATATTATAATTCATTCGAGTATTCTTAAAATTAGCTCTACTTGTCATGATTTCGTATTTTAAATGACTTCATTTGACTTAACTTTCACACTGTTCACTATTTAGGTTAACCAGCCACAGTATATATATACTAAAATCACACCAAAATCCAAATAGTGAACGACACAGATTACTAATAATGTGGGTGAAGGAACTGACGGATGAAACTTGGAAAACACTGTTGCTTGAACGAAGTATGCAACACCATTTTTAAAACAGTTTAAAATGTGTTCATAGGTATCTGGTATAACAAAAGAGAATAAATAGGGGAAATTGTACAATTCGAGGGTTTTGAATGTTAAGTATTTTTATCATATAAAAAAATTACAGGCAAAAACATTTTGTACTTGAATCATAAATATTAAAAAAAAGAAACAAGCCAAGCCAAGCCAGCCAACTTTTCATTTCCCTCCTACTGCGTATTCGGTGTATTATTGTGCGAGTTCGGCAATTGAAGAGTTCATCAGCGTATTACCGATTATCACTAGCCTATAGCCTATTGAGGTGTGTCAGTCATAATTGTTTATTTCAAGAAATTTACAATGCGTAAAGTGTCTAAGAGTCGTACAGACGATGATGGCATTTCGTCTGCCAACGGGTCGGTGGTAAATGATGATCAATCAGAAACTATTCAGTCAAATGATCAAAACGATAAACAGCCCGATTCAGACGCCAATCTAAGCGACAGTGATGAAGAAGTAGAAAAGGATGTGAAGAAAGCGAAGTCTTCTTCTAAAAGTAAAGGCAGGAAAAAGAAATTGGAAAAAGGAGGCTCCAAGAAAGATGCCGAAGAGGAGTACGAGGTAAGGCTTAAGACTGGCGGATCGAGGATTTTTGTTGGGGGGGGGGGGCTTGGCTCCCTAGCCCCCCCCCTGGATCCCCCCACTGGCTTGAGAAATCCGAATAAAAACCTATGTGAAGATTATTTAAAAAGGATCTGGTCACTTACGGCCACATTCCTTAAAAGGCCAAGTATTATGAACGGCCACTTCCCCAATGGGCCACTTCCTTTAATGGCCACTTAGAAACAATATTCCCCGAAAGGCCACAATCCGCTAAAGGCCTTTTCCTCTTATGACCACTTCCTCAAACGACCTTTTCCTGTTATGGTCACATCCTCAAACAAGATATATTATTAACTAAGTATAAAAATGCCGATATAAAATAGGAATGTGACTGGGTCGACGGGTCCCCGCTACGCGGGGCCCCTATTTCTTTGTAGTTTGCCCTTCGGGCATATATAAATAACTAACGAACCTTACCTACTTCACACCTTTGACCTATTATATTACATTTTACATATATGACTATAAGACCCTGGCAACTAGTGAAACTGGCGAATATAGAAACCGATTATCTAGGGGAAATGACCATTTGACCAAACTGACGAATAATTAAATTAGCACATAAGGAAACTAGTAAATTTACGAAACTGAAGCCTAGCAAAACTGGCGAAAGAGTAAACTGAAGGTTTAGGAAAATGACCCACTAGCGAAATTGTCAACCTAGTGAAAATGACCAGAAGGTAAACTGTTGAATCAGCAAAATTGACGAATGAGGAAACTGACCGGCGATACGCTAATTCGGCCCCGGCTCTCCGTCTTATGGTCTTTCGGGGAATCGGCTGAACTAGGAATTTGCACAGTGGTCTTTCGGGGAAATGGCCTTAGTAGGAATCTGTATTGTGGTCCTTTGGGGAAATGGCCGTAATAGGAAAAGACCGAACAGGGATATGGCCGATGTAAGAATTTCCACGATGGCCGTAGAAGGAAGTGGCCGTAGGTGACCGGGTCCGCATTAAAAATGCATTTTCCTAAGTTGAACTTGAAAATATGGTTTTTATAGGTGGAGAAGGTTGTTGATTCCAAGAAAATCAAGGGAAAGCTCCATTACTTGATTCGCTGGAAAGGATACTCTGCAGATAGTGACACCTGGGAACCAGAAAACACTCTTTCATGTCCAGAATTGATCAGTAAATATCATGATGAAGTATGTACCAGCCTGAATAATCTTATACTTTATATGCGCTAACGTTGTATATTCCTTTATTTATTTATTCAAGCGGTCTCATAAATGACTAGATTTGACTTAATCAAAAACACAGGCAGTCATTATTTCTATGTATAGCCAACCTCAAGCAAAATGATTCTTTTTGCTCTTTGATGTGCTTATTGTATTATTTATTCATTGATTTTCAATAGTGTTACTGAAAAGTGAAAAAGCGCAAACTCATCTTATTTTTGTGCTATGGCAAAAAAGGTTAAAGTTAAGTCTATCCAGATTTGATGGCTATAGTTTGATTTACTTACGAAATTTATTAATTTTGTTATTTGTACTATAGAAAGAAAATTCCAAGACAAAAGAATCTACTGCAAAGAAAGGTAAAAAGAGAAGTGCAAAGAAGGATACAAAGACTACTGCCAAGAAAGCTAAACCCGCCAAGAATGATTGGGACAGTGAGAATGCTGATGAAAATGCAGAGTATGAGGTGAGGGTCAATGTCATAATTTTAGAAAAATGAGATTTATACTGTTCATTATTTATCTAAGAGAAACACATACTGTGCAAAATGTATTCCTTTAATGATTTCTTACAACTAAGTAATTGTATATTTACAGGTTGACAGAATTTTAGAAGTGCACCATAAGAAGAATGGTAAAAGAGAATTTCTGATCCACTGGAAAGGATGGTCAAACAAATTTGATTCTTGGGAACCTGAAAGTAACCTTAATTGTTCTGACCTTATTAAGAAGTTCATGGAAAAGGTAATTGTATCTCATTTTATTTAACATAAAATAATGAACAATTATACATTTTTTCATCAACATGGAATTTTGTCTGAGAATGTCACCTATAATAATTGGCTTCTTCAGGTTGAATCGGCGCGTTCTACTGATTCGCGCAATTTACGAGTGGCTCCTGAAACAACCAATCGCTTTACCTTGCAAGACCCTACTTCAGGGAGGAGGCTTAGCAAGAGGCGTGGTCAGCGACAGAGGTCAGTTGTGGGAACTATGTCTACTTATACAATTTAACATAACATCAATAGAAATAAGTAACTAAACATATACTGAACTAAAATAATGAAAATAAAGTTTTTGTTAAAGTTTATTTTTCAATAAATTTATGTCTCCACTCAAAAAAGTTACTGGATGAAGTTCTTTGGTGGAATCAGGGTTGGTCGGAAAAAAATATTTATTTATGTAGCCTGCACTGTCCCACTGCTGGGCGAAGGCCTCCCCTGGAAAAAACCATCAAAATATTTTTTTCCATTTCATTTTATATCCGTTGTAATTCACCAATCCAAGATGGCTTACTACAACTTTAAACATTCAATTGCTATGCTATTGTCTTTCTATTTAAAAAACAATATTCTTAATTGGTATACTGCTTTTGCGATCTTAAGTCTTTAAGTGCTACTTATTTTTTTGAAATTAAGTAATGCATCCATACTAATATTATAAATGCGAAAGTAACTCTGTCTGTCTGTCTGGTACCTCTTCACGCTTCAACCGCTGGACGGATTGAGATGAAATTTGGCATGGAGATAGTTGGGGTCCTGGGAAAGGAAATGCATAGTTCCCGCGGGAACGCAATAACCGAATTCCACGCGAACGAACTCGCGGGCAGAAGCTAGATATTTATTAACTTCCTAGTGCTGCTAATATAACAAGTAAAATCCCCCCCAAATCTGTCGGTTCGCGATAAACTCAAAAAATAATGAACTGCATCAAAATCCGTCCAGTTATTGAGTTTATCGCAAACATACAGACGCGACGGGGACTTTGTTTTCTAGTATGTATATTATAAAAACATTTTTTAAGTATATACTTTTTTTCTTTTCAGAGTTCGTTATGATGATGCAGAGTAATTACCTGTTTTAAGGAACTTTCTTAATTTGGAAGACTCTTGATGCGTGTTTGGCTATTGACTAGTAATAATTTACCTTGGATAACTTGAATTTTGTTTAGAAATTAGAATACATTTAAGTGCCCTCGCCCACGGCGACTTTTTGTAGCGGCTTTTGCTGCGCTACTCATCGCTATCCTTTTTACTCTTTGATGTCAAAAAAGGATAGCGATATGAGTAGCGCGGCAGCAACGCTACAAAAAGTCGCCGTGGGCGAGGACCCTAAGTCAATATGGTTTTTATTTTTGCAATGATTAAATCTACAAATGTAGAAAAAAAATATTTTGGATTTGTGCATCCACTCTATTTGTATTCAAATGCAGAGCTTTTTGGATGATGTTTTTATGGGACTAAAACATTAATGAGCCTCTTAACATCTAAGTGAATGAGTTTCATCTCACTTGTGTTGTGTTTTAAGATATTCGATTCGTCTGTACGATCCGTCGTTTCAGACCCATCGAATTGCTAGTGTATGTACGTCGCATATAGCCGTCAAATGTTTCGCTGTTTTTATTAATTTCTCAATATTGCTGAATTAAAAAGGAGGATATAATTCTATGGTTGAATGACTCGTCTCGTTTTATATTTGTTGGTTAGGCATTCACATGATAAGATTACTTTAAAATGCATGGAAACAGCGATGGAAAGTTTTCAAAAGATATTACTTCCATAATACTAAAAATTCCATGTTCCCATGATAACTGTTGCAATCCATTTTTAATGTTTTATTCAACCATACAGCGATAATTCATGTTTTCATTCAGTAATATTCAGAAATTAATGAAAACAGCACAATATTTGACAGCTATTTGCGACGTTGCCAACTTTCGGAGTAAACCCTCTTAAGATTTACAGACATATCGTAACGACGAATCGACAGTGAAAGCTTTGCGATTAAGGAATCGATTCAAATCGTTTCTGGCCTAACATCCATGCACCTCAATCCTGTCAGGCTTTTTTCTTAGCACTAGTAGCGTTTGGGGGTGTAAGATTTAAGTTTTATATGTCTAGCCAAATACAGGGTAGAGTCCGGCTTTTTCATTTTAGAAGACGTACTACGACGTATTTTAGATGACGAGATTGTACAGCTGGTGCAATGTATTTTTGTGCATCAGCAGTACAGGATCGGCACGGAACTTGACCGGTGACCTTATTGGCGCACGCTTATTGAGACTTCAGTCGTAAACATGCGCAGAAATCCCCTCTACTTTCGCTCACTGCTCAAGATCCGTGCCGGGAGCTGTTGCTGGATAAATCACGATGGAGACTCATTGGTGTTTAGTCATATAAGGTCGCACTATATACATGGTGGGTCAGACAATATGGCAAATAATTAACCCACAGTATCGGCTATCGATTCTAAGTATATTGTATAGGTCTTTAATTTTTTTTGAGTTAGTAAAAAAATAATATTTTGTATGTGATTCAGGCGTCGCTCACACAACAAATCCCATATACTTAGAATCGATAGCCGATACTGTGGGTTAATTATTTGCCATATTTTCTGACCCACCGTGGATAGAGTGGCGCTATTTCTCACCGGGACTATCGGCTAATCCATATTATAATACTAGCTTCTGCTCGCAACTTCGCCCGCGTGGAATTTGTTCATCGCGTTCCCGAGGGAACAATGCGCTTTCCGGGAAAAAAAGTAGCCTATGTCCTTTTTCGGGACCCCAACTATCTCCATACCAAATTTCATTCAAATCGGTCCAGCAGTTGAAGCATGAAGAGGTAACATACACAGAGTTACTTTCGCATTTATAATCCACTAGCTTTTACCCGCAACTTCGTATGCGCAGAAATATTAAAAAGTAAAATCCCGTTTTTTTTCCGTTCCCGTGGGAATTTCGCAAAATCCTTTCTTAGCGGATGCCTACGTCATAACATCTAACTGCATGCCAAATTTCAGCCCGATCCGTCCAGTGGTTTGGGCTGTGCGTTGATAGATCACTATGTCAGTCAGTCTGTCATCTTTGAGTTTTATATATTTAGATATTAATATTATAAATGCGAAAGTAACTCTGTCTGTCTGTTACCTCTTCACGCTTCAACCACTGGACCGATTGGATGAAATTTGGTATGGAGATAGTTTCAGTTTCGGGAAAGGACATAGATAAGCGTTTTTCTGGGGTAAAAAGTATTTAATCGCTATAACCGAACTCCACGCTAGAGGGTTTTATAAAAGCTTTGTTTTCAATATTGAAAGTTTAGTTCAAGAAATTTAACAGGATCATGTAGTCAATAAATGACTTATTCCAAAAACATAGTTTATGTTCCGTATAATAATAATACAGAATGTAGGTTAATGTAGGTATGTGGAAAATTCGAAAATAAGTGTGTTTGTTCTATATTTGGTATATAGTAAAAAAAATTGAATACTTAAGAACTT
The DNA here is from genome assembly GCA_963971205.1 of Aethes cnicana. Taxonomy (NCBI): domain Eukaryota; kingdom Metazoa; phylum Arthropoda; class Insecta; order Lepidoptera; family Tortricidae; genus Aethes; species Aethes cnicana. The sequence goes on from OZ020285.1 coordinate 6,348,852, forward strand.
AACTGTTAGTAGTGCAACATTTTGTTAGTATATAGAAATACATTTGAGTACATTATATGACACTGAAATTTTATATACTTTTGTTGTTTATATTCATAATTTAATGGGCTTTATTATGCTGATTCACGGTCAATAGTTTCAACAAATAGATGCAATTGTGTTATCCACTCGACATTATACAACTGTGCATTTATTTTCTAGTAATATCTATAGATAGATAAGAGCAAACGTTAGGTTTCCGAATGTGATTCTCAGATTCGGAATTCCGAATGACGGTCTCCCGAACGTACATTTTGTTAGAAACACCGCACACAGAACGGAAACCGATCTTCCGTTCGTGTGCGTGCAGTGGTTAATTTTAGTTAGCCTAGTCCTCGTATGTGCATGACATTTTAATAATAGCTATCGTTGGGTATTGCCGTAAGTGATTTTCACTGCCACGCGCTCGTCTACTCGATCTGATGAGACTGTTTGGAAACTTTTTGGAACATGAAAATATTTTGTAAATTCAACCTACCCACATCTGCTTCAAGCAATGGCCCGATGTGTTTAAACCAAATGGTTGAAAGCATGATGAGAGAGAAATTAGAGTCGGTTATTACAGACATTCTTTTTAATATCCTGAGTGTCATTTTACTTGTCGAATTTCCGACGTAATTAATGTTTCTGTCGAATAATTAGGTCATAAAATAAATGGTTCTTATATATTTGAGTTTTATTTCATTTTCCCTTTTACGTGACTAGTTCATGGGAGGCGAGGACCACTTGCTCAAAATGCGATAAGATAACCTAATTTGGACCTATTTGATCTGTATAGATAGAGATATCATAGAAATAAAACACAGCCCGAAGAATTGCGAACCTTAAGTGGCAGTGGGCGGGGCACATTGCTCGCAGGACTGATGGCCGATGGGATGGGGCCAGAAAGTTCTGGAGTGGCGTCCGCGAACCGGTAGACGAGCTGTCGGTAGGCCTCCCAACAAGATGGAGTGACGACCTTGTAAAGGTCGCGGGAACGCGGTGGATGCGAGTGGCACAGGACCGGTCTCGAGTGGCGCGCCTTGGGGGAGGCCTATGTCCAGCAGTGGACGTCTATCTGTTGATGATAAAAACGATCCTTCTGGCGCAGTCGGGTTATAAAGTACACAAATCCGTGCGTGCGGTGTCACAGCACAGCACACCTAAATCCTATACTATTCATCATATCATCATCAGAATAGTCTATTTAAGCCGAAGGTAAGGTGCAGTCCGTGCGAACCTTGTGCGTTTATTCGTGTGGTATGTGCACACATCTTTTTAACAGCCTGTTGACGTCCCACTGCTGGGCACAGGTCTGGTCTACTCTACACTCATCACGAGTCACCTTAGGGGTTTGTAATAAGGTATGTGTAAGTATCTAGTATACGAAAAAGCCGTAAAGGTGGTTAGGCCTAGCCGCCTCTCACGACTGGTGTCGGGGGCTTAAGATCGGCAAGTTTAACTCGCAAGTATAACTGAATACAATACAAATGATC
>OZ020285.1:6350565-6388313 GCA_963971205.1 Aethes cnicana
TAAGTGGGTACTTTTTTACGGTATATATTACTAGTTTATGTAACTGCTACATAATAAAGGTCCTTAAAACACGAGTGGGGTTTTATGAAACGAGCTGCCAGAGGTTCGAAATTTGAATGCCAATTAGACCATCGAATTTGATGTAGACCATCTATTAGAACACAAAAAATACAGCTATTAGAACATTTTCTCAGATGAAATGTCTAACTAACCATTTTATCTTAATTCTGGTCATAATTTGCGGTTTTTAAACGCATCATAGAGGGTTTATGATATGAATGTAGATAAAATAGGTTTACACGACTTAGAAGCCTTAGATTAAGCAATAAATCAATAATAGACTGCGTGAAAGACTTAAGTGCTCCGGCGCGCGCCTTCTAAGTTGTGTCGTGCTATACCTACCTACACTATATGACTAGCAAACGAACAGACACTATCTAATATTATACTTATAAGGCTGAACGCAAATGTTAGATTTTCCGGAACTTAGACCGAACGAAACGGAAAATTTTCGTTCGCGTGCGGTGGTTCAAACACAATATATTATTATGGAGAGCGCTTCGTTGGTGACGTCATTCGGAACTCCTGAAACGCCCAGACATGGAATGGAAACCAGTGTGTGGCAAGACGGATAAGGGATCATGCTTAATTTTAACGTGATTTTATGACGCCTCCTTAATAGGACAGGGTTCTAAAATCTTATTTTCTAATATAACTTATTAATTCTGAAATTGATAATGTTTATATGATTGTTCCAGAGAGCGGACGCGAGTCGAAATGGAAACAGTGCTGTGAGGCGCGTATTGCGCCACCCTTTTTCAATTCCTGAAGGCTGTTCTTACACCAAGTTATACAAGACGAAGTTAGTTATACCTAATGTTAATAATATGGACAGATAAAAAAGCGTTGTAATTATTAAATAAATTATTCCAATTATTAAAACAGAGAGCTGGTCGTAGATAGCGAAGCGTTGTTGCGGGGCGCGCGCGCGGGGCGGGCTGGGCGCCGGGCGCGCGCCCAAGTGTTGTCTACTACAATAAAATATATTTTTTGGACAATATTGATTTGCTTCATTTTGATTGAATTAAGTAGCCCCTAACTTATCCCGTAATCTCTTAATGACTTAGGGTAGGTTGATTCAAACCGTTCGTTAACGTTAAATATTTTACTATGGGATAAAATGACGTTTCTGTATGGAATGACAGCTCGGCGGCCATATTTAACGACCAGGAGTCCGTCAACTGTGCATAAATCAACTCGCCCTTAGTCGGCGAAATTAAAATGTAAACGAGCTAACCTTGTACACAAACGATCTCAAGAAATGCTCTAATGATTTTAACGAAATTTGCTATATTTACGGGTGCATTTAAAACAATATAGCTAGTTATTAGTAACTTCCATGAGCTGGCCATGCAAGCGAGTGATTGCGCGAGTTTTCAAATACTAAGCCGATTAATTTAGAAAAGCTTATTTATTTACACCTATATAAGGTGTGATGGTGTCGTAAACAAGACGACCACTTATTCTACAACTGGGTTATGCTTACTTGTTTTTTTTTTTAGTTTATTCTTGCCAGATGAATATTTTCGGCGAATTCAGTTGAATGAATGGTCAGGCTTTAACACATTTTAAATAAGGCCAAGTTTTCAACCAAATTTTAACCGTACAGTACCCATAGCTACCCATAGTCTCCGAGAAAACCGGCTGTGACATACGGACGGACGGACAGACAGACGGACATGACGAAATTACAAGGGTTCCGTTTTTATACCGGTTGGCTACGGGACCCTCAAAAGGTGAAAAAACATCAACCGTCAAAACTGACAAGTGCGTATTGAAATTACAGTTGCCGTTGCCTTTCCCCTATGGGATAAGAAAAAAAAAGAAAACTGAACTGACAGTTGTGTCAAGTCAATTTCACAAAAGTACCTTTGGTAATTAAAATTTGTTCAAATAAATTTGCGCCTTGTTGCTTGCGTCGAAAGTATAATTTGCATTTATTGGTTTCAATAAAGTGCGATTCATTTAAAATAGTAAAGTCGAAAGTGACTTTTGGTAATCTGAGCGTTCCCCGATGATAATCAAGTTTTATATAGAATAAATTTCTACAGAGTACTACAAAATCTAACTAGAAAGATCCCGGTATGTCGAAGGATATAATAGTGTTAACGCCAAACGGAAGAAGACAAAAGGTTCACTGTACTCCAGACACTAGTATTTTACAGGTTATTGTTTTGCCGAATCTATCAATTTTATTTAATTCTTATACCTATTTTTATAATCATGTACAAGCTATCGTTTTAAGGTTTTGGAAGATGTTTGTGAGAAGCAGGGCTTCCCGCCCACTGGCTATGACCTGAAACATCACAACCATATCCTTGATTTAACAACTACAGTCCGGTGGTCCAACTTGCCTAACAAGGCTACCTTGGAGTTGGTTGAAACTGAGAGGACTCGTCAAGAAACCAACGTCACTATTGGATTGCTATTACAAGATGGTAAAGTGAATGCTACTACTACTACTACTACTACTACAGCCTATTTGCGTCCCACTGCTGGGCACAGGCCTCCTCTCATCACGAGAGGGTTTGGGCTATAGTCCCCACGCGGGCCCAGTGCGGATTGGGGACTTAACACACATCTAATCTAGTGAATGCTAATAAGTGTTAATTAAGGTCATAACTCATAATAACGTAAAAAAAAACGAATTTGGTTTAGTTACACCACTTGAAAGTATAGAGAACTGCTTGTTCAGATTGCCACAAAATTTGGTATGGGGGTAGATTATTACTTGTTTCAACATAAGGCTACTTTTTATGCAGTTTTTTCTACCCTTACCCTACTTTTCCCTTGGGAGATATGTATCCCAAGGGAATACTTTACAAAATTTTTAAATAAAAAAATAAAAACCGCCTTCAAACTCCGACAGACTGCGATGTCAATGTCAAGTTCACTATATGATTATCATTTCTTTGGGTCGGTTCACTTGACACCGACTTCGCTGTCTGTCGGAGTTTGAAGGCGGTTTTAATTTTTTTATTTAAAAATTTTTTTTCGGCTACAGTTTCCAAACATTACTATAGAAGTACATAAGTAACTCAGAAGTCCTCGAAATTGACACCAAAATCATCTACGTGCTAGCAAATTTGGAGGAGTTCCCTCATTTTCTCATGGATCCCATCATCAAAACTGAACCAAATTAATATGGGACCAACTTGGAAGAACCACCTTTCAAACAAAAAAAAAATCATCGAAATTGGTTCACATTTACTATTTATTTTTGGTGAACATACATAAAAAAAAATAAAAAAAAAATAAAAAAAGATTCCGACGAATTGAGAACCTCCTCCTTTTTTTGAAGTCGGTTAAAAATCACAGGCAGAAACTAGTATTAATATAATTGTTCTGAACAGTAAACACTCCCTACCTTCATGAAAAATGCATTTATGTTAAGGGTTACTTTTAATTTAATAAACATCTATTTAATTTCAGGTGAAAGAAGAACTGCTGATTTCTCCCCAAATGTTTCACTATTTGACCTTGTCATTTCACTAGCACCCTCTGAGTTCCGCTCTTTGGCCCATCCTTCCGTACTTTACATGCGGCAGGAAGTTTCAGGGGAGCTTGCACTTAAACACAAGACATTGAGACATCTTGGCCTGACAGGAGGGCGGGCAATCTTGAGATTGCTGGATAAACCAGAAGAAGCCATGTAATGTCAAATCTATCTGTCTACAAATATTCTTACTTTGTTACAAGTTTAAAAGCCAGTTATTAACAAATCTCTTTTGTTTAAGGCAAGCAAATGTATCTGCTGTTTACCGAATACCAGCGAAAAGTGATCATGCTGTTGCAGCTAAAACTAGAACTTCTTCACCCACTTTTGATGACATGGCTACTCCAGGAACTTCTGAAGTTCAAAAGAATGTTTATCCTGATAAAATAGATCCAATCAAATTAATTAAAAAGGAGAAAGAAAGAAATTATAACACTAATATTGAGCCAGAGAAATCTGTTAAAATACTTGATAGTGAAGATAAACTAACACATAAAGAACAGCCAAGTCCCATGGATGTAGATCTTACAAATGTACCATCCAATTCATCCCTTGCATCACAAGAAAATTTAGAAAGAAGACTGAGAATTGAGGAAGAAATCACTTTTGTAAGATATTTTTTTAGTAACATATTATGTGATGCGATTTCTATTCTTATTAACCAACTTCAAAGAAGGAGGTGATTCTCAATTCCAAGGAAACTTTGCCTGTATCACTTTTTTTCTATACCTACTAATTTTGTTCCACAGCTGGGGCCCCAGAAAGCTATTGCGTTTATACCTGAAGGACCAGAAGAGGAATTACAGGATCTTCCAGATGAATTTTACGAATTAACAATAGATGAAGTGCGGAGCTTATATTCTGATCTACAACACCATAGAATAGAATTGGAAAATACACCTCTGCTCACAGCTGCTAAAAAGGATGATATTATGAAAGAGGTAATTTACCACTTTCATGTCTTCAGACTCTTCAGTCAGCTACAGCTAGCTGACAATGGATTTACGTGCTTATGACAGCACAATGCCTACAGAAAGCACAACATGCAGCTAGTCGTTTTAAAAATACAATCTTTGACTTTCTTAATTTATTTGCAATTGAACTTTCATTTAAATCTAAAATACAAGAATATTGAGATTTGTGGTGAAGAGTTCAATTGTAACTCTAGCAAAATTTAAAGTTAATTGTTATGTTAGAAGATGAAAATGTTTTACATTTGGAGGACTCTTTTACTTACAGACTTCACTACAAAGACTCAGCTCATACAAGAATGTGGTGGTGCGAGTGCAATTCCCTGATCATATTGTACTACAAGGAATTTTCTTGCCCAGTGACAGTATCAAAGATGTAAATGACTTTATCAAAGCCCACTTGGCAACACCCGATGAACCATTTCATATATGTAAGTTTTCGATATATCATTAATTTGAACCAATCAATAACATAACTCATACAATAATATAACTATAACATTTAACATTTGGACTGGTTTCAGTTACTACGCCACTCAAAGAGACTTTGGATCCTCATACAACATTGCTTGAAGCAAGATTTGTGCCTTGTGTTCACATGCATTTTAGGTGGTTAAAAGAGGATGCAAGCCCTGAGTATCTCAAGAAAGATATTTATTTAAAGACAACTGCTTGTGACGCTGCTAACATGTTAGCTTCTAAATACAGGTATTTCATTTCTATTCACTATAAAATTACTCGTGGAATATGCCTTTTCAATGTAGTAAATTAGTTCTCTTTCATCCAGAGCTCCCAGCAGAAGAAAACTGAACGAACCTGATCGCGCGCAAACTTCAGGCGCTGATACTTCTTCATCGAAAAACAGCAAAGTGCCAAAGTGGTTTAAAAAATAACCGTTTCATGTACTTATATCAATTATATGTATAAAAACTAGTAAAAGAAGGGGAATGTATTTTATTATTTTATTTTCGTGAGCTCTTAATCAATAAAACAGTAATTGAATTTTTGCTTCTTCATTATTTATTTTATTCATTATAGAAAATTCATGTAAATTGAAACAATAATTCCTAATTATAATTAACATCGATAGAGATAGATATGCATATATGTATAAAACTCGTCCACACACAATCACCAATATTTTATGGTTTGATTATTGACATTTTTAGGGTGCCGTAGCTAATGGCGAAAAACGGCTGCATTATAATTTCGTCTGTCTGTCCGTACAGCCGTTTTTTTTACGCCAAGATTTTGTGAAAAAATAATGCTAAACAAAATCGGTCGCGTAGTTTGTGATATATGGATGGAATAATATTCTTTTTAATTTTGTTTTGGAATAATTTCGGTAGCTACGGAACCCGTCATATAAGCGAGTTCGACTCGCTCTTTGCCTGTATTTTTATAATTTCTAACTAAATGAATAGATGTGACCGTTGAAATTCTCAGTCACGAATGTCAATAATCTACATATACGCAATATCACAATAAGTGTTTTTGAAGAACTACAATCTAAGTTTAAATGTTAGATAACGAGTAAAGTAATAAATTGCAACATAAGATACTTTTTAACCCGATATGTCTACGAGAACGGGGTTTCTACGGGTAAAATTAAGAATGAATTTAATTTTGTGTTATAGGACGTCAAGTTGTAACATATGTACTTATATAGGTCGTCAACTTCGTGCCCGACCCTCCCTGGGGGTACGAGACGGTCGGGCGGCAGAGGAGCGTTCAAGTATTACGTAACGAATGGGGGTCTTGTAACAACTCGGTACGTAACATTGTTTCCGACATAATTGTGATTTTTAGGTAAAAATGGTCACTTGGTGGTTACGTAAAGTTTTACTAGGGGGCAGGGGGGCGTACAGAAAAACGTTACGGTGCGTTACATGGGGGGGAGGGGGAATCAAAAATCTCAAAAAATTGCGTTACGTAATACTTGAACGCTCCCCAGGAGACGTGAAATTGATGACGCCATACAGCACAGATAACACAAGCGCAGGCCCGAGAAAATCTACATAACGGAACGATCGCGTGGGGACTCATCACAAATTACATCTCATCACCATCATCAAATGACATCTAACTCTCTCCATTTCTTTCATCCTTTCATTTGACTAAGTTCGATTTGACAGAATAGAACTGTCAAGTATCATGATTCATTCTTTATTCTACCACAGAATCATAGCTTTCTTTGCTGATTTTTATCGATGGATCTATTAAAAGTGCAACCCCGCTCTCGTCCCGCCCTCCACCGTCACGCATCTCAAGGACGGTCGGGCACACATTTGACAACCTATAGCAGCCCAACTGGTATAGTTCTAATTATTTAAGCCGACCGACCGTTTAACACTTGTTATCTTGTCAACCATACCATTGTTCTCTTTTGTTTAAGCCAACCAACAATTGTAATTTCAACCTTATGACTTTGTAAAAAATAACAAAATAATGCCCACAAGTACCTAGTACTTGTGGGCATTATTTTGTTATTTTTTCTTTTCATTTTCAACATGGGTTTAGCGGTCAGCCTACACAAACAGAACAGGGGCTGTATTCGAAGTTTTAAATAGGGAAAGAGACAATTTACAATCACGCGTTTAAGCAACTAGATTTAACGTTGAATTTAGCGCGCCGTGACGCGTGAGAGCAGGGATTGTGAATGTCTCTTTCCCTATTTAAAACTTCGAATAGAACCCCTGTGGTATTGTTCACAAGATAAGATCTCAAGTGCTAAAGTGACTTTTAATATTATTTCCACTATAACCTGTGGGTAAAGCTTATAAAACTTACAAGTTGTGATTAGGATGAGTATCTGTAGCAAAATGATGATTTTCAAAAAGTTACCTAATACTATAACTGTATAAAAGATGGCAGGACCCCCAATTTACACCTCGATGGTTTAATCGTTTCAAGGCTTTCACTACAAACTTGCTCCATTTTATTGTCTTTATAGTATCTACCACTCGAGTCCCCATTCTCTTCTAAAGAAGATTGTGTATGCAATTTTATTTTACGCTTTCTCTTTTGACCACTTTCCATACTATTTTTGAATCGCATCTTTTCATTTGTACATTTGGGTGATTTTTGAGGAGATTGTTTACGTAAACGTCGTGTCTTTAACGAAATTGAAGAATTGGCTATATGTCTGTTCAAGCACTTGTCACCTTTTTCGCAATAGCCCTTTATAAAATCTGAGCAAATTTTAGCTTTTTCATTTAATTTTACGTGTAGATATGGACATCCATCTTTCATACACATTCCTTTTAAATAAAAGTAACATGTAGGCATTTTCTTATGAGAAAGTTCATGAGAAAGTAGACACTTATCATCATGACAAACGCCAGTCAGAAACTTTCTACATATAGATACATGTTTCTTGTCATGAAGGAATTCACATTTTCCTTGTAATGTTCTCAAGCACTTGCCATACTTGCGGTACTGTGGGCATGGGATATTATTCTTCTTATATACTCCAACAGTTTTAATTCTTGTTTGACCAGTCACTACCTTTCTTGCAGTAATGTTAACCAGCCTTTGCATTTGAGTTTTGTTAACAACACTGTGGGTAGGCCTCACAAGTTTATATCTGTTTGTATGGATTTTGGGTGACTTTGCATGTGAGGTCTTAGCATTGTCTGTCATAGTTTTCATTGTAGAATTATGGCTATAAATTTTGCCAGGAATAGTTTTTACCAACGGTTTTACAGAATCAATATTCTTTTTCATTTCTGTAATCCTGATTGATTTATATTTGCTGATTTTAACAGTACTTGTTTGTGAACATGTCATTGTTGTTTTTGTCTTAGGCAAGTCAGGTCCATTATTACGCACAAATGAATAACGAGAATTGGTTTTTATAGGTTGAATATGTGATGATGTTGTTGGAATTGTAGAGCAAGTCATACTGCCACGTGTTAAGATAGAAGAATCTTCACTTCTAAATCTAAATGTATTACTGCCATCCACTGGTGCACCGAGCCTTGTTGATTCATGTTGCATACTCACAAATGGGACTTGATTAATACTGTTTCTATTTGAATCCACAAACTTTGGATTGATGTAAATTTTGCCTTTGGACAATGGTTGTATACTTTGCATCTTAGGATGATGACAAAAGTTGGGATTTACATGCATTATAGTTACTTGTCTTTGTGTAGCACTATTTGCTCCTTTATTAAAATTAGGATTTATAAATACTCTATTTCTTCCTTTTTCCATATTGTTTTGCATCACTGTTCACTGCAATTGAAATTGGAAAAATTTGTTGCCTATTTTGCAGTTGACTTTGTTTATACTTATGGCAGTGAGAGATTTCTCTATCTCCTGATAAAGAATATTGTTTAATTGGTTTAGGATTTTGGCTAAATCTTTCTTTTTGTTTCCATTTATCCATAAAATACTCATGTGGAGTGATGGATCCTGAAAGATATACACATGAAATGAATAAATATGTAAAATAATTTTAATAATTATACAAAAACTATTATTAGGTAGGGTCACTTGGGGCAATTCCGTGAATGGGGTAATTTCGTATTTTTTTATAATGTTACTGAAAGCAAAAATTAGAAGCTAATACCCACCGCTGCCTACTCGTACACTATAGCCAATACCCAACAAGAGGGAAGTGGTAATCCCGATTATTTTGCGTTACAGCAACAACTTTAAAATATGTAATTACCCCATTGACGGAATTACCCCAAGTAACCCTATAATCAATTTATTAAAAAAAAACTTACTTCATAAAAAGTAGGTAATTTGAAATCTGCCAGAATCTCATCTACTTTCTTCACAATTTTTAGCAAATACCTGTTGCTAAAGTGGTCAACAGCCAATGATATAAAAGTCCTATTATTTTCTTCGTTGCAATATATCTTGACACTTTCAAATCCCAAATCAAAACTGTAAAAATTAATACACATGTACACATTTATACATATTACTAATGTTGGTAGTTGTAAGTGTTTGGTCAAATATATTTATGAATTACCTTTCTAAGTCCTCCACAGCACTTTGTACCAAGTTGGTAAATGGAGTTATCAAATGATACAATAAGGTGACAGTTTTTGACAAACTTATATGGAAATCATCACACACATGGAAATCATCATTTGGGCAGACAGCTAGCAGCTTGCTTATTAAATTTGTCAAATTTTCCACTTCAGTGTCTGTAAGTGAAAATACTCAAAGCTAGTTTATAAATTAAAATAAATATACCTACCCTTGTGGCAATCAAATGACAATAAAATTATTGTATGAATAAATTAATATTGATAGTATTAGTAGCATCTGTCCAGCTTCAGCAGGACATGTATGTATAGAGTTTTTAAGTTGTGACCAGCATGTCCGGCTTTTGTCAGGATTTGTGTTAGCTCTTGTAGTGGGGAGAGCTATGCTATGTGTGGCCTATCAAAAACTTTGATCTGGCTTTTGAGTAAAATATCCAGCAAAATATAGGGTAGAGTCCGGCTTTATCATTTTAGGAAATAGCAACCCTAGTTGGAGGAGAATTATTTATTTATTTTATTTATTTATTTAAACTTTATTGCATATTAGTAAAACTAATACAAAAGGTGAACTTAATGCCATAAGGCATTCTCTACCAGTTAAACCTTTGGACATAATGGAAAATGTTGTGGCGGTGCAATAGAGGCTATTTACAAGTAGCCACACTGTAAAAATATAACATATAGAAGAAGAATTATCCAAAATAGAAGAGCCCAAATAGGGACTAAATTGTAAATCCATACTAATATTAGAAATGTGTCCTTATTTCAAGTCAATGCAGAGCATTTTTCTTTTTTGTTTGGAGATATGGAGGACTGGAAAGTGACATGCTACATTTTACCATGGAAATGGCAGGTCTTTTATAGAATTCAATTTAGATGAAGTCTCAGGAAACCTTTAACACTTACATTGTACATAAACATATGATGCCCAATTTCCTCTTACATGAGCGAAGGAACGTGTTCTCCCTTTGTGTAGATCAGGGACATCCACATATTCATCTGTTGCTATCACAGAAACTTTACCCAAGTCTGGTGTGGGTAACTTGGCTCTGAGAATAAACATGTCATGGTCAGTATGAAACTTAACATGCTAGATTATTATTTTTTGACTTCTTACTTACTTTTTGATAGTCTTTATAGTGTCCTCGGAATGAGAATCACTGTCTTCTGAACTGGATCCGTAATCACAAATGTATGACAAACTAGACATGAGAAATGAGAACAAAGAGGATAGTAGGTAAGTAAGGTATCACGTTTATGTTAATGTCAATTACGTCAGAAGAGAAGTTCACGTGTTTTACTTTCAAATCCTTTGATTCTATAATATCTAGAAAACTAATTAGATAATGAAATCCACAATTCGACCACAGTTCCATTCCATCAATTGAGCATATGGAGATTGGAGCTGGAGCCACAGACTAATAAGAGACACTAGCTGGAGCTAACAATAGTAGATGCAGATAACTAGTAATCTGTGAAGTTGTATTTACTACGGCTTGTTCCGAAACGCGCTCAGAGCGCTCACAGCACCTTGCATCCCTTTTTTTCTGGAAAGTCGTAAGAGGAAAAAGGATGCTAGGTGCTGTGAGCGCTCTAGCGCAATTCGGAACGAAGCCTACGTGTTTCTTTGGATAAGCTTTGGATACTTTGGATAGTGCGCCCACGAGTGACTTTTGTCGCCATCACAAAAAAGTTTCTGTCAACTCTCCATAGCGAACTGAAGAAAAAGTCATCCGTGGACGGATCTCCATACATCTCCTTGGACTTGACCGAGTGCCGAAACTGTCGCCAGTGACAAAAGTAATCCGCTGGCGCACTGTCTTACTTCCATGAAGTTCCAAGGGAATGAATGACCGCTCGCGCTATCCACCGAACCAACCGCACACAGACGGAATTTTCTGTTTCGGTTTCCGTTCCGAATCTGAAAACCGCAGTCGGAAAAATAACGTTTGTCCCCAGCCTCAAACAGACGGTGTAACGCGCTCAGAGCGCTCAGAACCTTGCATCCCTTTTCCTCTTGAAAGTCGAGTCCTAAGAGGAAAAAGGATGCCAGGTGCTGTGAGCGCTCTAAGCGCGATACGGAACGCAGCCGATGCCACCCAGGTCAAGTTTGAACGTGGTTGGAACGAAGCGCGATAGACATAACTATATAATCTGTGGTTTTGCTTTTGTTTGAGGTTATGTGGGTGATATTTATTTACAATTATTCTGTTAAATATGTACAAAACTAATATAGCAAAAGTTGCACCTATCCCCGAAGATTCTGTTGAGTGCCTAATTTTCTCTTCATCAAGTACAGCAGATAGATCCTACTGGGAAGATTTGTGCCATAAATTGAATAGAACCATTCAAAAATTATCTGGAAATTACATATGGCATAAAGAAGAGTTTAAATTTCATTTTCCTATTTTACAAGATCAAACTGAAGGTAATCATTTTACTATATATATCCATACTAATATTATAAACGTGAAAGTGTGTTTGTCCTTCCTTCACGTCGCAACGACGGGACCGATTTGAATGAAATTTGGTATGGAGATAATTTGAGACCCTAGGAAATAACATAGGATACTTTTTATCCTGATATTTTTACAGGAACGGGTTTACTACGGGTCAAACCAGTTTTTTCAATACTTCTATAACTTTAACCATCTACCTATATGCATTGACCTATAATAACATATGGACGAACAGTGCCTAACAGAATATGTCAAAATATATGGAGCAAACTGACAAGTGACATTAGAAAATACGTTCCAATATGCTAATAAAGCCTCTTTATAATATGTGTCAAGATAAATATTTTATACAAAAGTAAACCTAACACTATAATACTTAAGTGTCAAATTTACTGAGCGCCAAATGGGTGCCCGAGTTCTTCGGGCCATTTTTCTTTGGCTGATTGTGAATTGGCTATGGGTGAAAAATGACAATGTGCTCGATTTTTTTTTATGGATAGGAATAACCTTCCGTATCAAGAGAAAAAAATCTCAGAATTTTCCGTGCCGTAGATTTCGCGTAAAAAAAAGAAAAAGAATAGAATATTTTGTGTTATGACGATTGAAATAAAGGTGTTTCCTTGGTCCAAGTATGCAGCACTACTGCTTGAAAAAATCAATAATGTCAATAGTGCCAACACTTTTTTTCAAGAAGTAGTGCTACATACTTGGACCAAGGAAACACCTTTCTTTCAATCGTCATAACGCAAAACCAATTTTATTTTTTACGCAGAATCTACGGCACGGAAAATTCTGAGATGTTTTTCTCTTGATACGGAAGGTTATTCCTATCCTTGAAAAAAAATCGAGCACATTGTCATTTTTCACCCATAGCCAATTATAATATATCAATGTCTATATGTATAGTATCATCTGGTACGTAAATTCTAAGCCTACGCGGGACGAAGTCGCGGGCAAACGGCTAGTTTCATTATAAAACTGTAATAGTTAAAGTCGATATACTTGCGTTTTTACGGGATAAAAGTAGCTTATGTCCTTTCCCGGGACTCCAACTCCAAGGTCCAGCGGTTGTAGCGTGAAGCGGTAACTGACAGACAGAGTTATTTTCGCATTTATAATATTAGTACCTATGGATATCACTAGCTATTGCGCGCGACTTCGTCCCGCGTAGACTTAGAATTTGCGCAACCCATTACCGTAGAAGTATCGGGATAAAAAGTATCCTATGTTATTTCCAGGGTCTCAAACTATCTCCATACCAAATTTCGTCCAAATCGGCCAAGTCCTTTCGTCGTGAAGGAAGTACAAACAAACAAACACAATTTCGATAATATTTAAATTAGAATTAGTATTATGGGTGGATGAAAATTGTAGGTCAACCAGAATCATATAATTTGGCCATATCACATTAGCCTAAATAGCATTCTTCAGAATCATGGACCTTCCAAGTCTAAACATACCTGCCCCATATTGAGGTTTTCTCAAATCTTGTCCTAATTGAATTGATTATTTTCAGCGTTACCCTGTCATCTTGCAAGCACTACATGTTTTGGTGATAATATTGAAGATGAGTGGTTCATTGTACACCTGGTACTTGAGCTCAGTAAAGAATACAATGACTTAATTATACAAATTAAAGACAATGATGGAGAGTTTTTACTTATTGAGGCAGCAGATTGTTTACCGTCATGGGCTAATCCAGAGAGAACAGAAAATAGGGTAATTTTATACTTTTACTTGGTGACCACAAAATACAAAATCCTTACTATAATAATATAATATATAATATATAATATAATATATAATATAATATTATAAAGGCGAAAGTTTGTTTGGATGGATGTATGGATGGATGTTTGTTCCTCTTTCACGCAAAAACTACTAAACGGATTTTAATGAAACTTTACAGTAATGTAGCTTATAGATCAGAATAACACATAGGCTATAATTTATAAAGATATTCTCACGGGAACGGGAAAAAACGGGATCTTTCATTTTAATATTTCTGCGCATACGAAGTTGCGGGGAAAAGCTAGTTATGAATATACTTGCTTCTGCCTGCGACTTTTTTCCGGGATAAATAGTAGCCTATGTCCTTTCTATGGACTCCCAACTACCTCTATGATAAATTTCACCTAAATCGGTCCAGCAGTATAAGTGTGAAGAGATAACAGACACACAGAATTGCTTTTAATATACGGGCAGAAGCCCGTAATATTATAATTACGGGCTTCTGCCCGCGACTTCGCCCGCGTGGAATTCGGTTATCGCGCTTCAGTGGGAACTATGCGCTTTTCCGGGATACAAAGTAGCCTATGTCCTTTCCCGGGACTCCAACTATATCCATTCCAAATTTCATACAAATCAGTGCAGCGGCAGTTGAAGCGTGAAGAGGTAACAAACAGACAGACAGACAAGAGTTACTTTCGCATTTATAATATTAGTATGGATATACTATTGATTTTTTAGTATGGTATGGTATAATCTATTCCCATGAGCTGATATTACCAGCACAGCCAGGACATGCTGAGTTAGAACCATTTCATAACAAATCACACACAAACGTTTATTTTCTTTTCTGTTCTTATAATAATTTTGTTATGTCGCATGTTTTGAACCGAATAAATTTTTCTTATTCAATTGTGCCTCAGTATAAATAATATTGTTTAATATTATTGAATAAGATATTTTGAATTTTACTTTACTTACATTTTATTTATACTAACATTTTCAGGTGTTCATTCATAAAAACCAACTTCATATAATACCGCCTAGTATGAGAGCAATAAACACGAAACTGGATTTAGATGATGCAATTAAATTGATAGCTCAAACGTCAGAAAAAACAGAAGCTTCTAGTAAAATCCAGAAATGTATACTGCAAAGAATTGGAAAATATCCAGAGAAAATAGAGGAAAGCTTACACAGAATCATAGCAAAGCTACCTGTTGATATTGCAACATTATTGACACTTAACTCAACATTTATAGCTCCTTTGGTCAATACATATTGCAATCATGATGAAATTGACGCTAAGGCATGTCAACCTCTGATGTATAAAGATTGTGTCTTAGTTAATGTGACATTAACTAAATGCTTATATGCTATGCTTACGCATGCAAAGCCTTCAAAGTACATTAAATTTAAAGAGGAAAATGACAAGAAAAGTCTTGTTGGTCAGAAATTGACTGTTGGTTATCAGATACTTACTAAAAATACCACTTTAAATATTTTCTCTACTAAACAATTTCAAAACTTTTTGAGAAAGTTGACTGCAAATGGATATTTTAAAGGTAATATTGAGGGCTCTAAAGATCATCAAGAATTGCTACAAAACGCAAAAGAATACTATTCTATAATGGAATGCCCTATAAATTCTCATGTTTCAAATGAAATTTCACAATTGACTGCTTCAAGTAAATTTGCAGAAACCAAGATAGCATTGCTAGAAAAATCATCATCCAGTGAAGTGCTTCTAGAAGACAATGAAGATTGGTTAAATATTAATCCAGAACAGTTGAATAATTTGCTCAATTCCCGATATGGTAAAAAAGCAAACTTTAATAATGAAAGTGATATTACTGCACATAATGTTACATCTAAATTGTCTTCTTTCCTGATTCAAACATCAGACTATGAAGGTATAGAGACTAATAAGATGGAAAAGTCGGAAAGTATAGAATTTGATCCTGATGATTTTACAAATTCTGTCCAGAAAATGTTAGACATGATAACTATAGGCAATACCACATTAGAGGAAGGTTCTGATAGTGATGAAGACTACTTTGAAAGTGAGGGAAGCGGAGACGAAATGGGAGGCGTGGATGAAGAATTAAATGATATAAAGCAAGATAGTTTAAAGGATAGCAAAACCATCTTGCATAATATAATGCAAAGTATGAAGGAGGAAGGGTTATCTGGACCATCAAGTAATTTGATGAAGACTATAGGATTTGATAAAACAGATTTTTTGGACTCTGATGATGATGATGAGTGAAATGACTGTATGAAGGTATAACATAAATATTACAATGTTTTGATATGAAACGTTTCATAATAAATAACAGAAAAATACACAAATGATAGTGTGAAAGAATACTACTATTTCATAACAAAATAAATGTTTTTATTATTTACACTGACCCATTCAAGATATGTATATAAACAATATTACCCTCTATTTGTCTGAATCTTCAAGTTCAGCCAATGAAACATATACCCCTTAACCTTGCCTTAAATATGAAGCCAATAACGTGAAATGTGACTTGATTTATTCCGCAAAAAGTCACAAATCGTGGACGTTATAGATGCGCGTGCGCGCCACCCGCCACCACAATGCTCTCTCCTGTTACGTAGGAAGCGTCGCTTGAGGCTAAGAATGCGACCGCCGCAGCTATCTCTGCTGGCTTCCCAAATCTCTTCATTGGGACAATCGATAGGCTTTGTTCCTTGCCTGCCTCTGAACTTGTAATCTATAATTGAAAAAGATGGCTCGTTGATCACAAGCTTCTTTTCTTACGTCATCATTAAACGTAAAAAAAAGCCTGCACAAGTACTAGTACCTGCTACCCTTACCTCAACAATGTTGCTGACAATCTACTACAACTACAATTTCTACCCAAGCGAAACTATTTCCACTTAATTCAAAATTTTCTACTGGATTAAAGGAATTTGTTCAAGAAAGAAGAGGAGTATTAAATTAAATTATAATACTAAAACGAGACAATAAGGTATGTAAATTGACAATACTTACTGCTGCAGCAAACTTAGTAGCAACAATGCCTGGAGCTACACAGTTCACTCTTATGTTGTCGGTCACAACCTCATTGGCTATTGCTTTAGTCAGACCCAATAATGTTGTCTTGCTGACACTATATGGGCCCAGGGGCTAGAAAAGAATAATGATCAATATAATTTATCTACTTCACATAGGTACAACCATGCGCAAAAAATGTATTGCAGTATTCTTAGATCTCAAGAAACATTCGACACTTTCTATTTCCACTCTAATTAACACTACTATGGAGTGTCGGTAGATCAGGCACTACACTCTCTTATAATTGGGCAATATTGGGCATGGGTGAAAAATGACAACGTGCTTAATTTTTTCCCTCTTGATACGGAATGTTATTCCCGTCCAAAAATAATCAATTCTAGTATGTTGTCATTTTTAACTCATACCCAATTGCTTGATGACTTTAAAATCGGAAGCAAAGACTAAAAATAAGAGAACATATCAGTGACGAGAGTAACGTAATGTAAGGTGTTCCTCAAGGAAGCGGGTTGCCCCCTACCTTGACATCTCCACTTCATAATGCAATAGCCCAGAATGACTCACCCCACTTAACTTAACTGAGAAATCGACGCAAAAAAATGAAGTACAGACAGACAGACTGACTAAACTAAATGAATGGTCCCGAAAAACTTTACACGGTCGGCATCTTAGCGCCTTAACCAACCCAACGTCGACAAGACAGCGTCGAACGAGTGGCTCAGGCGTGGCGAACTGTTTCCCGAAACAGAGGGATTCATGCTTGCTATACAAGACCAGGTCATCGAAACCAATAACTACAGAAAACACATAATGAAAGTACCAAATTCATCAGATGATTCCTGTAGGAAATGTAAAGGATCCCCCGAAACGATCCAACATATAACTGGAGCATGTAGAACAATAGCTCAAACTGACTACAAGCAGAGACATGATCAAGCTGCAGCCATCATACATCAGTATCTTGCACTCAAACACAAACTCATATCAGAAAAGGTAGCATACTACAAATATACACCACAGTCAGTACTAGACACTACAGACTTTAAACTTTACTGGGACAGGACTATACTTACAGATAAACCAGTACACTATAACCGACTGGACATAACGCTACACGACAAAAAAAGCCAGGTAGCATATTCCTACCACGCATAACCTTTCATCTACACATACTGAAAAACTTACCAAATATAATATACAGACCTAGCTATAGAACTAAAATGTCAGTGGAGCTTAAAAATGGTAAAAACTGTGCCTATCATTCTGTCATCCACTGGAGTCATACCTCACACACTACACACAAGCCTCAAACTGCTAGACATCCATCCTCTCACTTACATCACGTTGCAGAAAGCGGTCTTACTCAACACATGCAGGATTGTCATGAAATTCCTGTCTATGGATTCATCGTCAGCTTTCGTGCTTGGCTAAGGCCCGCACGAAAGTGTAGAACTGATCCCCCTTTTAGGGAGAAACAAAAAGTTAAAAAGCAGTAAAAAGTTAATAATAATTATTATTATTTTCTAGCTCAATAAAAAAAAGGTAGATTGTACTAAGTAGCCTCTTAATAGTGATGACGACAGGGTGAAGAAATCGAAATTCTAATTAGTCCGTCAGACAGGTAATGAAAAAATATTAGACACGTATTTTTTGTTTTATCAAATTAACAAAGAATTACTAAGTTAAAACGCATTAAAGTTAAGTTGGAGAGTGGGGGCTAACTACGTCACCGTGACGTCACGCGACATTTCAACTCAATATATCTCCGTATAAGTTTGATTACGTGAAAAAAGAAAAAAATACGTGTCTAATACTTTTCAATAATCTTCCTGATAAGACTAAAGAAAAAAAAGTTGTCTCCCCTATTCTTAGCACAGGTGTCTTCGAATACCTACTTAAAAAAGGATGCTCCCACCCCCCTGTATTTGTCAGATGCTAGTTATTGAATAAACAATTTTTATTTGAAAAACTATAGCCAAAAAAAATTTTTAAATAAAAAAATAGAACCAACTTCAAACTCCGATAGCCTGTGAAGTTGGTGTCAAGTTCACTATAAGATAGTCATAGCTTTGGGGCGGTTCACTTATGATAATAATGACAATCATATTCATTAGCTTCCTATTATTAAACCCTCATGATGAAAGAAAGCCTGTGCCCAGCAGTGGGATGTAAAATAGGCTGTTGTGGTTCTGGATAGCTTCCTATCATTATTAGGATTGTAAGTAGTACAAAAATCATAGTATTATTGTAAATATGATATTACTCACAGACATAGGTTGATACCCAGCAATTGATGACACAAAAACGATGCTGCCACCACCCCTCTTCACAAGTTCTGGATAGGCTTCTTTGGCCAAAAGCCAAGAGCATTTCACATTAATATCAAATATTTTGTCCCAAATGTTCTCTTCTGTCTAAAAAAGAGGTACCAAAGATTTTTTAAATGTAAATACCTACCACGATACTGAAAATTATCATTGACATATTTTATCATAAACATGTGTATGTAGTTTTTATTTATAAACCTTATAAACATCATTTATATACCTCTAAAATTGGAGACACAGCTGGATTCACAGCAGCATTTGATACAAGAATATCCAAGCCACCAAACTTCTCTTTGGCCTTGAAAAAAGAAAGAATTGCATAATTCATGATTAAGTATAACAAACATTCTATTTAAGTCATGCTATTGTCTTGTCAGTGGTGTTTAAATCGTCATGTCTCTCTATTTTCAGGTAACAGGTAATAATAATAACTGTAATAAAGCCTGTAATACCAAAAATACTTACAATGCCAAATAGTTTCTTCCTTTGCTCTGCATTGCCAACATGGCATGTGACCCCTTCAACTGTTATCCCTTCCTTCCGTAGATCTTCAACTGCTCTTAGAACATTGTTTTCTTTTCTACTACATATTACTACTGATGCTCCCTCATCACCTAATCTTTTGGCAATGGAATATCCTATACTGAATCAGAAGAGTATGGTTACCACAATTAAACAAAACAAATATGAGCAGTTTATATTTTCAGCAAATCAAACCACATCCAAACAAAAGCATAGGATAAGTAAAGTATAGCCTATTAGGTACTGTATGGGATAGTAAGTCTAGTAAGTACATGCATTTTTTTTACTGAGATGGATTTTCTTTTATGAAAATGTTTTCTATCCCTTAATTTTTCTGACTTAATGTTAATTTTCATGATGATGAGTTCAGTGAATACTTTAGGTGTCAAGTCAATGTTTACAAAATTGACAAACTCACTAATTTCTAATTTATTTAAGTATTTACGAATTATTATCTCACCCTTCAGTTGATGCTGTTACTATGGCCACTTTTCCTTTTAATCTGTTATTCATCTCGAAAGCACTGGCACTATAAGGTTGCACTGAAATGATGTTTTTATTTCTAATGGATAATATTCTTGACCGAATCGTGGAAATCATACCCTTTGCCTAGTTTTAACTTAAACTGATATTGTTCTGTAATAACAGTCGTGAAGTATATTGCTACTGGTTATTTTTTAGTTATCATAAGATGAATGTTGTAAATAAAATTACTGATCTGTACTGATAAAAATTCTCCAACAAAGTTCAAAGGTTTAAATGTAGCGCGTTTAAGGAGTAAGCTACAATCTTATTCATGGCTTACAAGTATAAGCTTATAGCAATCTACGACAAAAGTATTTGAAAGTATGTAATTAATGATAATCAGAAAATCGTACTCTTTTATTTAAAATAAACAAATGACACATAGGTGTATTGTAAATATTTGGGGGTTTTTCCGAATTCCGAATGACGTACGCTGGGTGCAAAGGAGGTTTCCGAATGCGGTTTTCAAATTCAATTTAGAAACAATAAAAATTGAGCTTTAAGGAATGGACATTTTCGTTTTTTGTTTACAATCCATAAACGAGCAAAGAAGATGGATAAAGAAAGATATAAGCCTTTTAGATCCAGCTTTTACAGCACACCTGTCACAATATTTTATCACAGTGATAGTGATAGGCAGTTGTTAGGTACTGCTCCATGGCCCAGTCCATTATTTTCATTTCACTGTACAGTGTTCGGTGGGAACATGACGGACTGTAGCTAACTTTAACCGTCCCTTCAAATAATTTCGATGCAACTCAGGCCGTGTCCTCGGGTGCGTTCCGAATCGCGCTCATAGCGCTTTGAGCGCATTTCGGGACACTTTGTGAGCGTGCTCACAACGCTCAGGAAATTGATGACGTCATCGATCGACGCTCACGGTGCTCACGCTGCGGGACATGGGCCAAAATACGCTCAAAGCGCTGTGAGCGCAATTCGGAACGCACCCTAGTGTTGGCGCCGTGAGCGTGCTTATAATCATTCCGAATCAAAAACGCGCTCACATGGTCGTGAGCGTGACAATCAATTCGGGACACTTATAAGCGTTGTGAACGCTGAGCGCTTTGAGCGCGATACGGAACGCACCCCTCGTCAAATGTCAGTGTCAAAGAATAGGTATGTACAGTACGCAGTAGTATAGGCAAGGCAGTATAGGTATAGCTTGAGTATAGCACAAATACGCAAAGTCGCAACCAAAGTTAATTTTGTTTTTTAACTTTACATGCAGAGATAAATGAAAATGATCTTCAAAAAATTATAAAAATGAATACACATAATCATCGCTATGGCTATCATTTGTCGAAGGATGTATTACAAGTATGGAAAGTGTTTACTGATAACAGTTTTGGCAGCGTTTTTCGTCCAAATACTGATAGCAATAAATTATTTTCCATCAGTAAATGATAACTTATTAATTAAAAATGGACATAAATCGTCAAGGCAGGTGGGTGACGTTTCGGCGCGAAAAGTTGGTCCTGGTTTCGACGACGATGAAGATTTCCCAGATAAAACAAAAACTCAAAATAAACCTGTCGCTCACCTGCGGTTAGAAGAACTAGACTTCAAGCCGATTTGTGATATAAAGAACCGAGAAGCTATATCTGCCATTCACCGGGCAAAAACACAAACATGTAAAGAGGAAATTGTTAATAAAACTTGTTTCATACAAGGTGGCGGCTTTTACCCTAAAGAACTTCCAAATAATTGCCCTAGTGAAGGAATGATCTATGGGAAACACTTGGGATGTTACCAAGATGAGAAAAAGTTGAGGCTGCTGTCTAGTTTTTATGGTAATTATGTAAACACAAATTCAAGGGATGCTTGTTTGGATATTTGTGTACAGGCTGGATTTCCTTATGCTGGAGTTCAATATGCGTGAGTTCAACTAATTTATAGTAGATATTAGTCTCTAATAGTGTGTGTGATAGTGTAAAAGAGAAACATTACAGAGCAAATCTTAGCATAGTACTATGCCTAAACTTTGCTACCTGTTTGGTAGGTAGTAGTAGACTTACAGACCACATTTATTCATTTTCAAGTATAAGTTAAAATATTATTAAATAATGTAATAGCATCTACAAAAGAATATTTTTAATAATGAAATTGATAAATTAATAGAATTTATTTGGGTCCAAATAAAGCTGCTGCGAGCTGTCGATAGGCCTCCAACAAGATGGAGCGACGACCTCGCGAAAGTCGCGGGAAACCGGTGGAATCGAGTAGCATAGGACCGGTCTGAATGGCGAGCCTTGGGGGAGGCCTTTGTCCAGCAGTGGACATCTTTCAGCTGAAATGATGATGATGATGATGATGATGATGATGATGATGATGATGATGATGATGATGATGATGATGATGATGATGATGATGATGATGATGATGATGATGATGGGTCCGAATATTTACTAACCGCTCAGAGAAACTTAGCTTCCAGCATAATTCATACTACACTGACCTAATCAGACTGTCATAACATAATTTATCTAACAAATAAATAAAAATCTATTTTTGTATCTTTTAAGTTGATTAGCTCTAATCTCTGGAACTACTGAAGGAATTGGAAGACAAGAGCATCAGTTAGTCAATTTAAATTTTAATAAATTTGTTCCAAGCATAGTCCCACAGGGCACATCAGCTATTCATGATATTAATGTACAAAGTACGAAATCTTATTTCAGGTCCGAGTGTTTCTGTGGTGAAAATAGGCCTCCTGAATCAGCTAAAATTTCCAATGAGTCATGTGACATGAAATGCCCAGCTGATCCATCGAACTTCTGCGGTGGTTATTTTACAATGAATGTGTTCGAAACTGGACTTAAAAGTATGTATGGTGATGATGATGAGTATGAATAAAACAAAATTATAAAGTATGTATTATAACATGTAGTATTAAGTTAAAAAATGCTTATTTTCCAGAATTCACTTCTGTAACCCCAACTACTCCTAGTACCATTGAAGGACCAATTAGAATTGTATTTCTATTGACGTTAAATGGACGAGCATTACGACAAGTGAATCGATTAATAAATGCCCTTTATAGAAAAAGTCACTATTTTTACATTCATGTGGATGCGGTAAGTGTTTGGTACTAACTAAAGTTACTAACAAAGTATTGAGAATGCACTGAATTAAACTTTTCAATGCTATATCAAATACAAAATTGTCACAAAATGCAGTGGTTGAGGATAAATTGTTTAACTCCCTTATACATTGTATGCTAAGTATGAGGGATTAATACCTATGTCGTTGGCGTTTAAAGTACGGTGCGGACATATATATGTCTGTGGCACCGGAAAAGGTTAATGCGCCCAGTTTACATTTATTTACAACATATACATGACTACATTTTGTTTCAGCGTCAAGACTACCTGCATAGAAAACTTTTGATGTTGGAAAAACGTTTTCAAAATATTAAACTGGCCAAAAAGAGATTTTCAACAATATGGGGTGGTGCATCATTACTTAAAATGCTCTTAACATCAATGAATGACCTGATGCAACTTGGTTGGCAATGGGATTTTGTTATCAATCTGAGTGAAAGTGACTTCCCTATTAAGTCCTTAGAAAACATAGAGAAGTTTCTCTCTGCAAATAAAGGTCTTAATTTCGTGAAATCTCATGGAAGAGAAGTTCAAAGATTTATTAAAAAACAGGGGCTGGATAAAACATTCATTGAATGTGAAACTCATATGTGGAGAGTAGGTGAAAGAAAACTACCTCGAGGAATAATCATTGATGGAGGTAGTGATTGGATAGCATTATCACCAGAATTTGTATCTTATCTCAATGGAGAAAAAGATGAGTTACTGACTGGGTTAGAAGTAATATTCCAGCATACTTTATTGCCAGCAGAATCATTCTTCCATACTGTCTTAAGAAATTCTCAGTTTTGTAATACCTATGTAGACAACAACTTGCATGTTACCAATTGGAAAAGAAAGTTGGGTTGTAAATGTCAGTATAAACACGTGGTGGATTGGTGTGGATGCTCACCAAACGACTTTAAAACTGAAGATTGGCCAAGGATTCAAAACACTCAAGACAGGCAGTTGTTTTTCGCCAGAAAATTTGAACCAATCATTAATCAAGAAATAATTACCAGAGTTGAAAGTTACATAGGATTTGAAGATCATCATTTGATACAAAATTTAGAAGGTTATTGGCAAAGCATCTACAATGTCAATGATTTGACGGCTAATACTGACGATGCATTATTAACACATGCAGAAAGTATTACTCGACTAAATGCTAAAATTTTACTTGATAAAGGATGCTCATTAGATTCAGATGAAATAATTGAAATCAATTCTTATAATTATGCAGATGTTTACAAAGGAAATCTGATTTTACATAGAGCATTTATAGACAAAGGAGTAAGTGTGTTAGTAGAGACATGGTACAAGCCACAAAAGCATTTAGAATTGAACTATGATAGTATCTACACAGACAATATAAAAATATTTAAAGTTAGCTCACACTATGATCAGAAAGAGATGATGTTCAGAAATCTAGGTAACATTTTAGGTCCTTTATCGGAACCCAATTTGTTATATCAATTTGCACCCCACATTGATAAGCAGTTTGAAAACTTAACAATTTTATGGCTAGATCCTGCTGGGGTAATAGCAGACATAAATTACATTCATCTAGATGAAAACAACTTAACAAATTACATTAAACCTAATCTCAAGGTGCCTTTACTACCAGGAATATGGAAAGTAGGATTATTTGAAAGTAAATATAATCTAGTAGCTTTAACTAAATTTCTCATCACACCCTTACAATATTTCTCTGGGAAGGAAGTGTCTCACCAAGAAGCTAATATTATACATAGTGGATCTCAGAGTACTTACAAGAATTTTTCAAATATTAAACCCATCAATTTTGTGCCAGAGCATGATGACAGTTTATTATTGCAAAAGATTTCATATTCCAATACTAAAAGAATCAACCAAGATTTAAAGGAATGGATAGATGGATTAAATTCAGAGTTTTATAATGTTTTAGGGTCTTGTGTTGCTTCCACTAATAATGAGATTGATACAAAGTTCGTTTGTGGTAAGCACGCATTTGAATACTGTGAATCAACAGAATGGAGTTCACTATCCCCCGATCCAAAAGGGTCAATAGGTAAATTAAATAACAAGACTGGTCGCCTAGAAAGAGCATGACAATCGGTTAGTTATTAGGATGAAATTAATTTCATACAAGCTTATGTAATTAATTAAGTAGTGAAATTATTCCGGGCCGGGCAGAAATGTATATTTGTGAATTTATAAAAAAAAACGTATATTGAGCAACTACC
This sequence comes from Aethes cnicana, assembly GCA_963971205.1. NCBI lineage: Eukaryota > Metazoa > Arthropoda > Insecta > Lepidoptera > Tortricidae > Aethes > Aethes cnicana. The sequence goes on from OZ020285.1 coordinate 6,376,011, forward strand.
TCCCTCCAAGTACAGTGGGGGTGTTAGTTTTTCTCACGTACCCCATGACTCGGGGTGTCGTTGGTCTTCTAAAATGTTGTTTGTGGAAACTGTTTTTCGATAATTTCGATTTATGCATCCGTTTTTGAAATATTAAGCTTTAGTTTTTTTTTTAAAGTGTCCCTCCCTGCCATCTATAAATGACTGTTTTTGGATGGCTAAAATTTACGGTAGTAGTACAAAATTTAGTGGGTATAAATACCATTGAAAATCATTGTGATGGGCAACTACGGTATGGACCCTACCCTACATTGTGCGTGGCCCGAGACACACTTGGCCATTTTTATTTATATACTTAGAATCAAAACTAGTCATATTTCGCGTTCGCAACAATTCAGAAGAACAAAACTTATTGAATACCAAGTTCGAAATGGAATTTTATGTTTATTGAAATTACTCCACCCACTCACCACCACAACTGCCTATTTACGGCCCACTACTGGCCACAGGGCTCCCCTCATCACGACAGGGTTTGGGCTATAGCACACGGCGGACACGGTCTATAAAAGCACGATTTCGAACACAATTCGAATGAAGTGTCAATGTTTGCGTGCGCGGACGTCTGTACACTTGTAAATGTGTGTGTACCACTACGCGGGGCAATGATTGACTCTCCATCTCCGGATGAAACATGACGGTAAAGGCGGGTGATTCCGTGGCCTATAGTCCCCACCCCACACGCGCCCAACGCGTTTTGGGGATTTGACACACATCCTTGAATTACTCCAGCTAGCCGATGCGCGCAGGTTTCCTAACTAGAGATGCGCAAAACATATCACTGAAGTGAAAAGAGCGATACATATCTTTATGTCACCGAGATATGTTTCACTCTTTTCGCTCATTTCGCTCATCTCGCTCAGTGTATCTATAAACTCTTAACAACTCTTAATCGCGACATCTGTAGGGATAACATGTCAATGAATCAACTATATCACACACACAGGTAAAACTGAGCGAATTGAGCGACTCACACAATGAATTCTTAACGTGAGCGCGTATACGTGAGACAGATTTATACATTTGATTCGTAAGTGTGAAGAGTGCTCTCAAGCGTCTGTTCGGCTCAGAACGGGATGGACTGAAATGTCAACTGATATAGTGAGTTGTTTAATTCTTCAGTGAGCGAGTGATATAAATGAAAAGATATAGTTCATTTGAATCTCTCATTCCTGATCTACACACCTCTATTCCTAACGATGCCCCCCCCCCCCAATCGGTATGCCCATGTCTGACCCTGACCCCAACCTTCTGCATGAGAGGCGTTAAACCACTAGGCTATCACTGCTTTAAAATTGAAATTACTCTTTACCCCCCCTCCCCCAGATTTTGGTTTTCCCATACATAATCATCATCATCATCATCATTTCAGCCGAAAGACGTCCACTGCTGGACATAGGCCTCCCCCAAGGCTCGCCACTCAGACCGGTCCTGTGCTACTTGCTTCCACCGGTTTCCCGCGACCTTCACGAGGTCGTCGCTCCATCTTGTTGGAGGCCTACCGACAGCTCGTCTCCCGGTTCGCGGGCGCCACTCGAGAACTACCCATACATAATGTCCCGAAAGAAATATCTGCCCCCCTATATATGAATATGCGCTTTTGAACCCCCACAGGGTGAGAAGCTGGGTACGCCGTACGCCCATGTCGGCGTGGTGTAGATACGGCATGACATGGGCGACATTGGTGGGGCAAGGTTGGACGTTATCATCACTCAATTCAAAAATATACAGGGGGTTTCCCCAACCTGCACTGGGCCCTTTCGTGGCGTGGTGGACAGGGTGCTAGGACATTAAGTGTGCAAATTTCTTTGAAACGATTACTTACTGTGTTCAATATAATCTAGTTCAGTACAAAAAATATCTACTTCCCTTAAATTCTACCTTGAAGAAGAATCTTGATAGTTGAGAATGTATGTCGATCCTTGCGATTTATTAGACTGATGACATCTATAAGGTATTCGCAACTTATTTCCTATCACCTTGTATTTTGTTTATAATTGAATGGAAAACAAATTAGATCTTTAGAAAGCGTTTTCAGGAATAAATTTCCAGCTTATTGGAAATAAAACTAATTTGATTGGCTAACATACCGCGCGACACAAACAGTATGGCGCTCGCTGTAGCACTGCACTTAAGGTACATTAACTATTACTTATTTATTCTACGCGCCTTATTATTGTGTCTAAATGGTTATTATAAATGGTTAATTAAAAATCAGAAAAAGTGAATTAAGTATAAGTTGTATAACTTTGATTTTTTTCAATGGATATCGGTATCGTAATCGTATCGGTAGTTACGATACTAAAAGGAATTAAGTATAGTATTATAATTTTAGTATGAATTTTAATCCTAGGATGTATGGTACGATCGACGTGAAAGAGATGATTGTACTTGACATGCAGTAAAAGTCCATAAATCGAGGTTTCCTATATCTTTTACCGATATTGTACATAAGTTATGTTATTTTTGAATAAATACACATTATACTGTCACAATTAATTGTATCATTTAATCAAAATTCCATTACACACTTTTCATTTGAATTAATTGCTGAGTTGCCAATTTAATGATACCATAAAAGTCCTCATGAATATGAGATCTCCAAAATTTGCACCTACCCCAGACAATAGCAGGGAAGTTTGGTGATGATATTCCCTGAAATATTCTTGCAATGCTACGTCCATTAAAACTGCAGTCTTTATAGGAAGCAATCAAAGCCCTGACGTCGCTTATTACTCTTTCAGCGTCTAGCGGTCGTTCTTGGCATTGGATATCACTTGAAAAGTTGTCTTCCCTTTGAAAATAATGCCGTATTATTGATTTAAGTTCATTTGATTTGGCTAAAAGTACGTCTTGTGATAATTCTCTTGCTTCCAAAGAGTTGCTCCCAAGTTTACTAAACGCTGCATGGCTTTCTTCTAACTGATACAACATTGCCTTTTCTTGGGTGAGTACAGAGTTATGTAGATCGTCTAACATACCATCCAGTTCACTAGGCGTAAGGTCCCCAGGAGCTTTTATTCTAAATCCTAGGGTACTGAATTCTATCTTCAGTTGGGATCGTCTAGAAGACGATCCTTCCGTAATCCATTCTAAATTTTTCAAATGGTACTTAGTCATACCACTTTCCCAACCTATAGCGGCTGCAACAGCAATAACATCAAACTCCAAAACATTTATTTTCGTAATATCAGTTTCTTTTTTCGATTCCATTAGCACAGCCATAGCTAGCGGCGGGCAAGTTTTAGCGGCTTCTATTATCTTTTGAGGTCCGCCGTACGAGGAAATTTTACACATAGTGTAAGCATTGTTGAGGACCTTTATGTATTTCTTGCGATGAAGTTCAATGTAGCATAACAAGGTCGCAATATTTTCAGACGGCAAGTCCAACTCTTCCACTGTTGTGTCGATGGGGATTCCAACTTCATGCCCTTTACATCGTTGTAAGGAATTAGATGGAGATTCGTCATTAGATTTGGTGCAGTCACAAGGTATGAACACTCTTTGAAGTAATTTCCTTAATGTAGACCTATCAATTGTATTAGCATGAATATGTTTCAGTAATTCATTTTTGTCATTACTACTACTGCTCATGAAAACATGACAATATGCCGCTTGTCCATCTCGTCCGGCTCTGCCGACTTCTTGTACGTAAGATTCAAAGCTACTCGGCATATTATAATGTATTATACATCTGATATCTGATTTATTGATTCCCATACCGAAAGCCACTGTCGCGACAATAATCCGTAAGGTGCCATCCATGAACTGTTTTTGAATTTTCTTTCTTTGTGCTCCAGACATGCCAGCATGATATGCTTCAGATATATATGACATTCTTTTTCGCTTCTTGTTTTGTGCTTCCATATTTATCTTACCCGGTTCTTGCAGACAAGATCTTAATACAGCAGCTACCCTTTCACATTCATCTCTTCTAATGCAATATACTATAATAGAGTTAAATGAGCTTATTCTTTCTGAAGTAAGATATGCCACCAAAGCTCTATCTTTATCTTTTTCAAAGGAAACCGATAAATGCAGATTATCTGGCAGTGCGGGATTAGTTATAACTCCAGTTAACCCATCTGGAATGTCTATGTGGCTTATGACACTTTGAATTGTTGTTTGACTTGCTGTCGCTGTTAAACCAAGAATGCATTTCACGTTCAGTTTTTCACGTAAAACTCTACAAATCATTAAGTAGCTTGGCCTGAAGTTGTGGCTCCATTGGGAAACACAGTGGGCTTCATCTATGCATGCAAATGCAATTGGAGGTAATGATTTAAACAATCCTGCAAAACCATTGGATGAATCACCTGATATAAGAGCTTCTGGTGAAATGAGAAGAATGCTTATCTCGCCATCCTTCAAGCATTGAATTATTTTACGACGCTGCGTTGGTGGCTGATTTGTATGCAAACAACCGGCTTTAAGAAACTCAGGCATACTTAAGACTTGATCTTCCATTAGGGACACAAGTGGTGAAATTACCAAAGTGATACATTTGTAGTGCTGACTGTAAATATAAGCTGGTAGTTGATAGCATAGTGATTTCCCCCCTCCTGTTGACAATATTAATAATGTAGACATGCCACATAGAATACGTTTTATGGCATGTTCTTGACCTGGTCGAAATACGTTATGACCAAACAAAAGAAGTGCTTCTAGTAAAGCAGCTGGAGTCTCTTCACTTAATTGAGAGTAAATTGGCTTTATTTCTTTATTTGCACTGGAAGGTGTATCAGCAAGCAATTTAAGAAAAGATTCTGGTATAGAGCTGGCTTCATAAACTGATGTACTCAATTGTTCTGGTAATGACAATTTGTTAGTTTCTTTACTAACTATATCTTCTATTTGTTCTAGAGTGGGAATATTATCTTCACTATAACTCTCTAATGGTAAAAGAGTTTCTCCTCTGTGTGCAGTGCAGTATCTTGCCATATGACCAGGCATATTACATTTGAAACATAACATTTTACCAGATTCAGGAAACTCCATTCCAGCATGAAGAGCTTTTTTGTCTTTCCATTGTTGTTTCTTATATTTTGAAAAATTCATACTCTTTTTACCTCTAACAAATACTTTCTTTTCAATATTGACTTTAACAAAGTTTTCATTTAAAGTACCACTTCTTATTTTATTTTCCAATTTTGTAATGCCTTCGTTTTCATTTGATTTGTTATCTGATTTAACTTTTTCGATTTTATTTAAAACATCTGTAACTTTGGAATGACGAGGCTTAAGACTCTCAATGCCAAAAGGCACATATTCAGCAATATCTGGTGGTTGCTGTTCTGCAATATCATTGTCGCCATCTTTCTTTGACTTTTTAACTGCCTTCCCTTTTCTTTTCGTTTTTCCTATTGCTTCTGTACTTGCCATTTTTTCTGCATCACTTAATTCACCTAAGTTTACATTATCTGTATTTGTGTTTTCTGAAGTCTTTGTTGGAACAGCAATATATTGTTGCTCAGTCTCTACTTTCCTCTTTTTAAGGGCAGGTTTAAATTTAGTAAATGAATTATCCTCTCCTTCTGACTCACTATTTTCGACATAATCACATTTATCTGCATCAGTATCTTCTAAACTTGTAATGATTAAATTCCTCAAACCATAAGACTTGGGACCGTCACATGATTCAGATTTATCTACTTCATTTAAAGTAATTCCTGTAGCTCTGTTTAGCCATGCCTCATTTAGCTGTCTTAAAGGTGGAGTTTTAGTTATTTCTGGGGAATTTCTGAACTCCTTTTTAGAAAGTATATTATTGCTAAACCCAGAATTTTTCGGAAATGTTTCATTCAAATTAAATAATTCGTTTGATGATGTTGACAATTCAGCCTTTCTTATTTCACTATCATTCTCAGCTTTACTTTCAATCATTGACTGTGATTTACTTAATGATATTTTCCGAGGATTTCTTAGAGAAAATTGTCTGTTTTTAAACAGCTTTTTCGATAGATTGTCAGTGAAGGGACTTGGTGGTTGGCTATCTTTGAACGATTCTTTTTTAAATGTTGGTGCATTGGACAGTAATTTATCTAGTTGTGATGCTGTTGGTAATGTAGCAACAAGTTGTTCAGTCGGAGGGCTTAAAGCTTCAAATCCTCCCTCGAAGTGTTGAATATGATCCGGAGATCCAAGAGGCTCATCGTCAATGCAAATCGATAGAGAATTTTCAAGTGCAGAACTTTTTAATTGAAAGTATTTTTTGTATGCATACTTGATCTTTGGTGGAGCTTCTTTTATATCGAATTTTGACGGTGTCCGCGAATGGCTGATTTTAAATTCGTTTTCCCAGTTTTTGACAATTAATTTATATTTGATATAGGCTTTATTTTTTTTTATTGATTCAATGACATCCATAATGATGAAGGCTCCTATGAAACAACACTTGTTGTGTTGTTGCAGTCTTTTTTTGTCTTGACTGGGCGTTATTATATTGGGCTTAATTCATATTGCACATGGACATTTTGGTTTCGAAAAGGATACCAGTATAAAACAGCCTTGCGAGATAAGTTTCTTGCTTTGTCAAATAACACACTGACACTTAATAAAGTTCTTAAGTGGAAACATTGGTTGTACCTCTATGAGACGGTAATAAAATGCACCTTCAATTATTTCTTCATGAATTCTTGCTTCACGTCACTGAGTTTATTTTAATAGTAGCTTAGAACATTATAATGGAAAAGATCGTCGCATAGCTTTTGGCGCGTATTATGTGACAGAATGTGGACTGCCTGCCTTTGACCCCTGTCCGACTTCGTAGTGACTGACACTGACAGCAGTGGTCACAGAGTAGACAACCAAAAAGAAATAGATCGTGTGCATCTGTCATATCATATGAAACTATCGGTTGGCAGAACTGATCTTACAGGTCAGTGTATCAAGAAGCGGCTTGAAAGCGACCTTTCTCCGAACGCACTTCGAACGCAGCATATTCCATGTCATTTTATGTTGATTGCTGGGGAAATAAAAACTTTGGCTGACTTTGTCTTTGACAACTTGGCTACAAACTGTTGCAATTCTCAAGCATTACCGCCTCTCTCTTTAAATATTATTATGAGCCTAAAAAAGGACCCATCCTCCTCTACACCCCTGCCTTAGCTCAACCCTATTAAAGGGTGGTACAGACGACCCTACTTACAGGGCCACTGCCAAATCGTGCCATGTGTAGGCTTGCAGGGCAGCCAATTTGGCTATGGGTGAAAAATGACAATGTGCTCGATTATTTTTTTATGGATAGGAATAACCTTCTGTATCAAGAGAAAAAAACCTCTGAATTTTCCGTGCCGTAGATTTCGCGTAATAAAAGAAATTGATTTTGAGTTACGACGATTGAAATAAAGGTGTTTCAATGGCCGAAGTATGCAGCACTACTTCTTAAAAAAAAAGTGTTGACACTATTGACGATGACAGTTCTTGCTTCATTCGCTTTTCATTCGTAATAACGTGTTTAAAGCATACGTCGTCGTTGGGGCTAAGCAGAATCGAAAGTCCAGTAAGCAAAAGCAGTCAATCAAATCAATAAGCTATTTTTCCAATAAAATTGTTAAAACACGTAAAGTTATGTTCGCACGAAGGAAGCGAGAACTGTCAACGTTAAATGTCAACACTTTTTTTTTCGGAAACATGTGCTGTGCTTACTTGGACCAAGGAAAACCCGAATCTTTTGATCGTTATAACGCAAAACCAATTTTATTTTTTATGCAAAATCTACGCCACGGAAAATTCTCGGATTTTTTTCTCTTATTACGGAAGGTTATTCCTATCCATAAAAAAAGAATCAAGCACTTTGTCATTTTTCACCCATAGCCAAAAATGTCAGCCCTAGCAGTGGCCCTGCAAGCATTGAGGAATTACCATGGAGGTAATAAGTTCATCTGGAGCGAGTAGAGTTCATGTCGAAACGGTAAAAAATGAGCTTAAAGACGTGAACCCGAGGGTCGTTCTTTTTTGTCATTGGTATAGGCAAACGATCGCACAGCTCAGCAGATCGGTAAGTGGTCACTGCTTCCCAAGGACACCGAAATCCCATGATCCTCCATTAAGAAACCATAAGATCTCGAATGCGTTGCCTACCCTGAGGCCCAAGATGGAATGCCTCTGTGCCAGAAATTTCAGCGGCTGCCGGCATTTTCGTTTTCGTTCACAATTTAAACACGTGCCCAAATTTTCACGTTGACCTTATATCTTTAACTTTCGCCATCTATATATATATATATATATATATATATGTATAAGTCGTGTTAGTTACCTCAAGAACGGCTGAACCGATTACGACAATCTTTGATTTTTTGGACTTGTCTCCGCCTCGAATAGAGTAAGAACCATTAAAATATCGAAAAAATGCACGCAAAATAATTATGGTGATTTTAATTTTCGTCATCTCCCGCATACGACATTCGCCGCGTCAGCTCGTGTTAGATAAAGAGAGATACAAGCCTTCCATTCCATGCCCTTCACCCCCGCGCACCTGGCCCAAAACATGATCACAGAGGTGGTTCCAGCTATAAGTGCCTAATTTGGCAACACGAAAACGCGAGTTAACGCGACAAGGGTCATGGATTAGTAAAAAATGTTCTGGCTTTATTAATTTAATAAAACAACACTTATTCTTGACAGTAATTGACTTACAATCAATACAAAGTCTATATATAGTACAATGTAAAACATACATACAGATCAAGTGACAGTCATGATTTTAACCTTCTTTTAACGTTTGGTCCGTTTTCGTAGTTGCGGTTTCGTAATTGGCTACGAAAGAGGAATTATTTTTCGCTGTTTCGTAATTAATTATCAAACAAGAATTTATTTGCTGTTTTCGTAATCAAGTTTCGTAGTTAACTACAAAATAAGATTTTTTTTCTGTATTCGTAGTGAATTGGCTACGAAAGAGGAATTATTTTTCTCTGCTTCGTAATTAATTATCAAACAAGTATTTTATTGCTGTTTTAGTAACCGATTTCGTAATTAACTGCGATATAAGATTTTTTTTTTCCATGTTCGAAGTGAATTGGCTGGGAGAGAGGAATTATTTGTATATTTTTCGGTGTTCAGAACGTAGTTTTTAGGGTTCCGTAGCCAAATGGCAAAAAAACGGAACAATTATAATTTTGTCATGTCCGTCTGTCCGTCCGTCACAGCTATTTTCTCGGAGACTAGTTTGGGAATTCAATAAATCTTTAAAGGGAAACATATCCACAGCAGTAGAAGTCTACCGGTTGAGATAAAGTTAAACATATGTCATCTAAATTGGTCCAGCGGGTTAAGCGCGAATAGGTAACAAACAGTCAGACAGATTTTGTACGAGTGTTTGTTGCCCCTACACAGCTAAACCAATTTTGATGAAATTTTGTGAGCATATTTGAGTGGTTCCACTTCCATGGATGAGTAGAAATTATTAACCGGCCAAGTGCGTGTCGAGCCACTCGCAATGTAGGGTTCACTAGCTAGGTAACTATTGAATGTACAATTTTTTTACTTCACCGAGTACATTTGTTTAAGTTGGTCAGTTATTTATTACTCGTTAATTTGGGCTCTATTCGAAACGTTACATAGGGAAAACGAGATTCCATACCCTGCGCTCACGCGTCACGGCGCTCAAATTGAACTTCAAATGTAACTGTTTAAAGTTCAGTTAGATAGGGAATCTCCCTTTAACGTAACGTGTCGAATAGAGCCTCTTGTACAGCCTCCTTAGCTCCGGTAGTTTTTATTTTAATTCCGTTATATATACTACTACCATGGGTCTTTGCAGCTCTCCAAAAACAATGATTTAGCTGGCAGGGGGTGGGGAAACTTGTTTCTAAGAAAAATTAGCACTTTAAAGCTTTCTAATATTTCACAAACCATTCCCTAAATAGAAAAACGTTTCAGGCCAACCCACAATACTTCAAGACCTATTTAATGGCACCCGAAATTATGGTATACGCAAGAAAAAAAATTATAACATCCCAATTTTAGGTGGGAAATACTAATTTTATTTTTCGAAATTTTATTTTACTAAGTACTTTGTCGGTCTGAGTAACTGACACTGACATATTCATGCCAAATCACAGCTTTATAGAACTAAGCATCTCCGAGATATGCTGAGGGCGGATGAAAAGACATATTGGCGAAGCTATAAGGGTTCCTTAATGACTACGGAATCCTAAAAATGGACTCCGAAAGTAAGTGCTGGTTTTTCGAGCAGGGTAAAGTCTGTCGGGCTCACTAGTAAATAAATTCTTGTTTAATAATTGATTACGAAAACAGAAAAACTAATGTGTTTAGTAATTAACTACGAACGAAGAAAAAATACTCGATTACGGAAACGGAAAATAAATTCTTTTTTGATAACTAATTACGAAACAGCGAAAAATAATTTCTCTTTCGTAGCCAATTACGAAACCGCAACTACGAAAACGGACCAAACGTCTTTTAAGCCGCCGACACTCTTCATAAATAACATCAAACGTAAGCTAATGTACATCATAGTATAAAACAAAGTCGCTTCCTACTGTCTGTCCCTATGTATGCTTAGATCTCGGATTTTGATGCGGTTTTTTTTAATAGATAGAGTGATTAAAGAGGTTTGACGGTGAAGGTTTTAGTATATAATATGTTATAGTGTAACGTTCAATTCCCGTGGGAACGCTATAACCGAATTCCACGCGATCGAAGTCGCGGGCAGAAGCTAGTAGTTATATACAGGTTGACGATAATAATAATATGGACGTTTAACTTCTATACGTTTTTTTGAACATACACGCATCAAAAGTAGGTATTTAAGACTATAGAGCTGCAGTGCTTCAAATGGACAGTTTATTCTGATTTTAGGGTCATTTGGGGAAGTACCTCCTCATTATATCTTTTAAGTACCTGGGCGACAGAGCTTTGCTTGGAAATAGCTAGAGATGAATTTTACCAGATATGAGGCCTAGCTAGATCGATTTTTTACCCCCTTAATCACCTATCTATACACCAAGTTCCATCGAAATCGTTCGTTTTATAGATGTGAGTACAAATATTTATATACATATTGTATTGCTCGTGTAATAGTATAGGATGTCGTATCACAATGAGTGCAAGTGTTGACTAGTAGATATTATGATAATTAACGAGATCTGTATGCAGATTGTAGCCAGGACTGACACCATTTCATTCCAAAATATTTATTTTATATATTTAAAGTTGGACAACACATATTAATGAAACAATAAAAATTGGTACACTTTTAACATCATTTAGGGATAAAATACTTTAATGAAAGTGGAAGATATTCATTCAGACCGTTGTCTTTCTTCCATTATTGTATAAAAGTTTCACTCAAACCTACCCAGGTCTCGATCTAATATTATTGGACTAATGAGTTCATAATTATGAACACCTTTTACACAGACAAAGATACAAAACTGTTGTACTGTGCAATGTTGCGCTTCAAAATGTCAGCACAGAGCCCCAAAACACGTTCAAATCTGTAATTAAAGGAAAGAGTCATTTCAATTACTTAGATACTTACTTGTAATTTAGACATATTGAAATTTTCAAGTAAACATACTAATACAACACATCAATCAATCAATCATTTATTCAGCAAATTGGCCATAGAGCACTTTTACACGTCAGAAATGAATTCACCAGCGCTTCCTAGACCCATTGCTTGAGAAGCTAATAATAACTTTAAAGTAACGATTTGTTGTACCATTCCAAAAGGGGTAGTCATTGAAATGACACATTATGTCAAAAGTAAAATAAAATTTCCCAAAATGCTCGTACTCATCTTATTCATTGGTAAGTTTAAACATAAAACCTGAACTAAGAGTCTTGAGTTGAATTACATGTAGAAACCCTAGCGATTCCCTCCGGCGCTGGACATGGACGGGGCAGTCACCTGGCGCGGTCCAGCTTGACGCACTTGAGCGGGCCGGCGGCGCGCACGGTGGCGGCGCGCGGCCGGTCCAGCAGCAGCGCGATCTCGCCGAAGTAGTCGGACGGCCCGAGCCGGCCCACCTCCTCCGGCGCTGGACATGGACGGGGCAGTCACCTGGCGCGGTCCAGCTTGACGCACTTGAGCGGGCCGGCGGCGCGCACGGTGGCGGCGCGCGGCCGGTCCAGCAGCAGCGCGATCTCGCCGAAGTAGTCGGACGGCCCGAGCCGGCCCACCTCCACGGCGGCGCCCTCCGCCTGCCCGTTGCGCTGCTGCAGCACTACAGCCGTGCCTGCAATAAGGACTCGCATCATTGTACTGACTAGCCAGAGATGGCGGCACTAGTCTACAGCTCC
>OZ020285.1:6388513-6409724 GCA_963971205.1 Aethes cnicana
CGTTGGTTTAATTGGAAAAACGCGATGGGGTGCGAGGTCAGTTGAGTGGGCTCCCTCCCGTAATAGGCTGTTACGATACGATCTCGGGCGCGCAGGCGAGCCGCGAGCCGGCTGGCCAGTGCCGCCCGGCAGTCCGAGGTCCGCGGCGGGCGGCCTCCGGCGAACACGACGCGCACCCAGCGACGCTGCTCCGGCTGGCGCGGATGGCAGCCTAACTGCCGGACCCAGCATGGGCTGCACCAGCAGCGCACCAAGCATGGCAGCAGCGAATGCTACAGGTAGAGGCATTTTCCACGTTTACGCCAGAATATGAAATAATGGTGTGCAACAGATACATTTATTTTCAACTCAACTCACATACGGACCATTAATTTATGTATAAGGAATAATTTTTTATAGCATATTTTTATCTAAATCTAGGACTTTTTATTTAATTTCACTGTGGTTTTAATAATTTATATATATATATGATGATGATGATGATGATGATGATGATGATGATGATGAAATAATAGTAGCAGAACTGTCTATGGATGGAGTATGAGGAAAGAAAAATAATTATAATATTTATCCTTTCAGATAAAAACATAACAATTTTGGACGATACGGACGAAAACCCCACGGAAAAGTATAGCCATATTATAAGCGAAGGCGTACATCAAACACAAGCTGTTATCGAAAATACGGTGCTTCCTACGTGTGATACTGAGACTTCAGAAAAACCATTACCTTTATGTCTAACGGACAAATCTATGTCAGAGACTACGAGTCACCGAATAGACAAAGGTAAGTGGAAAATTCGACAACGTGATGTGAACGAGCTAAAGATGTGAGCGTTCCGTCATAATCACATCTCACCGTGCCATTGGTTGCTTATTGGGGACGATATGAGGGCATTTGGCCCCTAGTGGCCAATTTGCTGAATAAATTATTGATTTGATTTGTTACAAGCGTTGAATATTTGAAAAATCACCTTTAAAGGTACAATATCGATAGGTACTTAGGTATAACTTTGATTTGCATTGACAGTAGGTAAAATACGACATGTCTACTACGTCATGGATACTAATAAATTTTTATGGCATGCTTGCCCGCCGACTTTTAAATTGATCTTGTAGGGTCAGAATAAGCTGGGTAGATTTGCCCACGCCCACCCACCCCTTCTGGATTAGGAGCTGGGTACCTATAGAAACTGGGTACATGTAGAAAGTTTGGATAATGTTTTTGCAATAAAAGCTCTGAGCGGTTGGGGGAATGTGGAGGCGGAGGTGACAGATTAGGGAAATAACGGAATTGCCTGCGCATGGGAAAGATTCAAGACTTGAGTAAAATTACCCAATTCTGCTCATTGTTCAAAATATAGTAATTAGTAGGTATAGTCTTCTCCTTGACAGTACCAAGTGCGAAATAAGCGATACAGAAAGGTCAAGAAAACTTCTTTTTAATTAAGCTTAGAACGCCGTGTTGTACTCGTGCATAAATCTCGAGTTTTAAATTGATTTTACGACTTAGTTAATCTAGGTTAGAGCTAACTCCACGCCTAGCCTTCGCCTTCTTGTTTAATTATCATTATTTTTATTTCGGTATGACGTGACGCTTTATTTTTGCACTTCGTTGAAAACGGTGAACAATTAAATGCAAATGTGTTAAACGGTACCGAGCGGAGCTACCTAGATAAATATGTGGAGTTACTTTTAATGCAAGCTTTTTTTTCTTCTCAGCTGCTTCCATATTGCGCACCTTCAATGCTTTTTCAGGACCATTTTTCGCATATTAGGTAGAACTTTCTTAGTCAAATATAGGTCTTACCTCTCTACTAGCTTTTGTCCGCGACATTCGCGTGGAATTCGATTACATTAGAAGCTTCCCGCGTTCTATGCGTTTTTGGATAAAAAGTAGCCTTAGTAGGTACATACTCCCCGAAGTTTTAAATAGAATCGTACCTATTTCATCCAAACCGGTTCAGCGCGGTTTAGCCGTGAAAGCGTAACAGACAGACAGACAGGCAGATACATTAATTCTCAATTAAGATTAAGTAGTTAAGTAGTAGAATTTTTAAATAAATTATGTTTCTAGTCTACTTTTCAAGAAATTTACCTACGCACGGAATTATCTAGGTATACTCTATTATATCAGCAAACTTCAAAGATGTTAATCCACTCCATTAAATTTATTTCTTTGCAGATGTACAGACAGATAGCTTTAGGATAGATGATGCAAACTCTATTAGCGAGAGTTCTCAAACATTACATGACACAAATGAGGGAAAAACACCCGACTTGGAAGAAGCGGTTGAGCGAGTAGTAATGTTGAATTCGGGGCACAGCACGGAGGGGGCTCGAAACACGCCCGAGCCCGCGGGGGTGGGCGTCGACGACGCTTGCGAGCCGCCGGTGGAAGCCGACGCTCAACGAGACACAGAGTAAGTAACGAAAAAATCGGTTGTCTATAAAGTCGGTTTATGGACGATATTTTTACGTGATAACGTCATAAGAAAACATTACTGAATATGGTCCATTACGTAGGACATACATCGCCATGAGGACATACATTGCGTCATATTTTGTCGTGGGCGCGGTAGTGAGTCTACCAGCTGTTCCGAAGGTTGTGGGTTCGAATCCCGTAAAGCTAATATCGCGAAGCGTTGATGGTTTCTATTATGGAAATGGTTTTTTTCTTCGCGCAACTCTCGTACGTTAGTTCAAACTCCGCTCGTGAATGTCTAACATCGCTTTCAAGTTTGGAATGACGTCTAAGGTCAAATCCATATTAGGTACGACATTCGGGTGTCAACCGTTATAGTAATAAGTCTGTAGAAGAAGTCGCGTCTCTAACTTGAAAATTAAAAGAAACTACCAAGTCGAGGAGACTGTATAAACGATACTGAACTGAACACAAAAACGATTTTTAGAAAAAATTACTATATGTCCGGATTTAACTAGAAAACTACTGGTTGGATTGCAACAAAATTGGGTATGGGGGTAGTTTATAACACTGGTCAACATATCCATAGGCTACTTTTTATCCCGGAACGCTATAACCGAATTCCACGCGGACTAAGTTGCGGGCAGAAGCCAGTATCTTATGTAGGTACATGATGTAATTTCCAGCCACGAGCAGTTGGAAGAAGCGATCAGCCCGAGCCAGTCGGAGAGCAGCCGCGCCACGCGCTGGGAGGCGCTCGCCGACGTGGCCGCCGAGCTGCCGGCCTCGCTCGCCGTCGACCCGCTCACGGGACAGATATACACCTTGAAGTGAGCCTTTCATGGCTCCACTCTGTAGCTGTCTCACCTCACCAGCAGCGGGCGCCACTGTCTTTGCAGGCTGCGTTAGAGGCGGTGATTGGAGGTATGGAGGGTGGAGATAAAGGAGCGCAATCTTTATAGGTACTACCAAAAATGTTTATCGAATTGACACAATGTAATCGCCTAGTCTGCAGTAGGCCAACAACTGACTCCACCACGACGCAGAAGTCCAACATAAAGCCATGAAGCCCCAGGACCAGTCCTATCTTAATAGGCTGCGGTAGAAACTGCTGTAGAGGGCCCCGCCCTGAACAGCCACCCAACACCACACGTGGTGTAAATTGAAGACTCAACTGGGTCTGCAGTAGCGCCTTCAGATGACACTAAGGGGCGTGGGTGAGGTGAGGCAACTGTGTTACGTATAATTATAATACGCTGGACACTTTGTCAATTGTTTCGCCATAAGATTGCGCGCCTTTATCTCTACTCTCCATAACTGGAGGGATATCATGGCTGTCAATGTCAAACCCTCGGAAGACGACCACCGCCTCTACCGATTTTTCTTTGGTGATCCTCACTGTACGACCCCTTATAATTATTACATCGAGAGTAAGAACTAATATGGTACCCCTGTATGGTGTTCCTAAATAGGGGTTTTAAATTAATTGTGTTCTAAACTCACGCAACCTGATTTCACTGGATTTCAATGAAGCATTTTCAAGATACACTGGGGCTCTATTCAAAACGATACATACAGTGGAATGGGGATAGGGAGCATCCTTATCCCTAAACAAAAAACACTTTCTACCTATTTAGCGGGATAGTATATCAGTGTTATACTTACTATCCTATCAATGATATACCATTTCCCCATTTAGCAAAATTGGTATGTTACTGATTTACCTGTCACTAAATTTACTTATTTAGGGACTGGGATGTTTAGTATCCGTATGTAAAGTTTTGAATAGAGGCCCTGTACGAATCTAACATATAGCATAAGCATTCGTCTAAATATGTAATTATGGTTATAAATAAAATTTTGATGTTCTGTTACAATTTCGTATTATTTTGCCTCAAAGTTGTTAGTATGGAAATGTAAAGCGACCTGATGAAGGTCACTGAAATCTCACACACGAATCTGGAGACCTGTGAAACAAGGATTAAGCAAACAAATACGGTTTAAGATTTAAAATTATATTATTTAAATAATTTGATTGTATTTTTTTAAATACAATTCTTAAACATTCCCACAAATATTGAATAATTGTATTTAGCAACAATTGTTACTTCATTGATATACGATCACAACTTTAAACGAGCCATTTATTTAAATAATTAGGATGCACCTATAAACTACTCTTAACGTTTACCATTGCAAGTCCATTATCTTTGATTGTTCCACCAAACACAACCACACACAGGGCAGAATGTGGCAAACTGTTCCACACTCTTTGAACCCATTCATCTATCATTTCCAGCTGTTTATCTTCATTTTCATTATTTATTTCTAGTTTCAGGTGTGCCATAGCAAAATTGAATTCAGTTACAGCTTCTGTTAGTGAAATAATCACATCTTCAACCCCATCAACAGTCTTTAACTTAACCTTTTTCGGTTTAACCTTCTTAAGTTGTGAACTTAAACTTTCCTTTGCTTGAGTCAGGTATGTGTGGTAATCCCCCGTGATATCATCACATCCAACAACTAAGGAAGTTTTCTTTTGTTCAATCATATGATTAAATATTGATAAGGCATATTGTTTTGTTATTGCCAACTTGACATTTTCCTTATATTTCTCTCGATTGGTATGCACAGCATCTCCAAATTCAATATTTTTACTAAGCTTCAATTGCACAAGTTTGAGAGATGCCAGTGAATCTTCAACTGAACAATGACCACTTTTACCTGTTTGGATATCTATTTTAAGGAACTCTTTTGCCAGTACCTTCAGTTTGGGCTTACGAGATCTTTCTCCAGTAAAATTGAAAATGGAACTTGTATCTATAACATATGGGTGCATCATTTTCATAGCATGTAAATCTAAGTTCAGCGACTGCCCAACTAATATGGCATCAGCTGGCAAAAGCTCTCTGATATCCTTTTGAACATCTTCTAGTCTTTTGGTGACATCACTTAATAAAGTCTTTGTTATACCAGAATATTTTGTTAAATAATCTGTAATATCATTGTATGGTTTGACTAGAGAATCATAAATTGTGTTATGCTTTTCATCAACTATGGAAACTCGGGTGAGCTCAGAGCCAGCGCTGGTCAAGCACATCTCGCAGTCCATGCCAAACATGGGGGACTGGTCTGTTACTGGCTTGTACTCATCTTTAGTCATCACATAATCTGAGTAGGCATTTTCTAGCTTGCCCTTTAAAGGTACAGGATATGTCCCTTCTATTAACTGCCAAGCTGAGAGCATCAATTGTGTTCTGGGAAATTTGTCTTCAGCATTAAATTCTATTGGTTCCAGATCATTTCCTGCAATGGGGAAAACTGCCCTCATCATGACCATCAGGTCCTTCCTCGCCTCCAGAGCCAAGTTCATACTTCCATACTTTTGAATCAAAGTGTCTTTGTCATTTTCTGAGAGTGGCACTAATGCTAATTCTTGAACTAAGGAGCCCTCATAAACAGATGGTGTTACAACTTCAACAAAATCATTGAATATTTTCTTTGTGTTTGTAAATTTACTTTGAAGTTTTTCCCAATGATGTATTGAAATTCCTTCTAAAACTAGACAGGTGGTTTGTTTGATATGAGAGCATTTGTCCAGAACATACCACCTTGGGGGTTGAGCCAAATTAAGGTTGCCCAGTAACGAGTGCAGTAATAAATATTGTATGTCTGTCAGAGTCAACGGAATTCTATCACATTTAGAAGTAGATAAGGAAGCAATTTCTCCTGTGGCTTTAAGTCTAAATTTTGCAATATGTTTTGGATTTCTCTTACCCAATTTTACTTCTATGGTTGATTCTACAGCCCCATTTTCCGATGCTTTTATGAGAGTTTCCTGATCTGAAAAATTATAAATTGTCTAAGTAATTTGTACTTGTTGTTGGTGTACCTTTTCAAATAAATAAATATTATTGGTGCAAATGTGTTAGAAATCGAGGTTAGTAGCAGAGACGACACCTAGGCCAATGCCAGTCATTCTAGCGTTCATCAGTGAAAAGATTCTACTCATGAGAAGTCAAGGTTTAAAAGACCAAAGTGCCAACGTGCTTGTTTTAACTTTCACCGACAACAGTAGATGTCGGTAGGTGTATTAATATTTGATATAATCATAAACCAGGCAGGACTCGTCACCTACTTGAAACAATCCCTTTACGTCGCTTCTTGGGAGATGGACATCCGTCCATTTTTCACGTAAATATTTAGCTTCAAGTTAAGGCAAATAAACGGATTTAAAATGTATGTTTTGATAAATAAATATTCAAAACGCTCATGTGAACGCACGATACACCATGCTTCCTGAATTTCTTGGCATGACATGACATATGTCAATGTCAACCAAAGGCGCGTTCCGGATCACGCTTTTATCCATGGAAGTATTAAATACAATTTGTAAAAAGTTATAATGAAATTTGGCATGCTTATAGTTATTACTAACTTCTGCCTGTGACTGCGCCCGCGTGGATTCGGTTATCGCGTTCCCGCGGGAAAAATGCGTTTTTCCGGGATAGAAAGTAGGACTATCAACTATCTCCATGCCAAATTTCATCTCAATCGGTCCAGCGGTTGAAGCATGAAGAGGTAACAGTAACAGGCAGAGTTACTTTCGAATTTATATTAGTATGGATTACGACGTAGATATCTGCTAATAAATAATTTTTAGAAATTCCAGCCTCAAGGGGGTAAAGAGGAGGTTTGTGTGAAACTTCAACAGTTTTCGGCTAAGCCACTGAATCGACTTTGGTTTTGGTACGATTATAAGATTACAGGATAGAACATAACATAGTATAGTTTTTTATTCCGGATTTCGGAGTCGCGGGAGGAATCTAGTAAACTATATGAGGGAGTGCAAACAATGAAAAAAGCATTACTTGTAATCCTTCAACTTTATTTTGTACTAATTTTACATAAATCAAAGATACCTAATAACAAGTATTTATAGATCTATGTATTATTTGGTACATCTATTCTATAGGTCCTAACGCCTAACCCATTTGATCCGAAATGTGGGGTTACAGTTAAATGTTAGTACAATATACTATTTCATTGTTATACTTAGGTATATTTTATTTGATAAGGATAAAAATAATTGGTGTTTTGAAATTAACACTTCTGTAAAAGGGCCTGTAGTTGTAGTTTGTGGTTCATTTGGTGGCAGGTATAGTCCGTTCGATGAATGCCCGCATATCTTTGAGCTCTGCTTCTGAGGAGCTGTGTGTCAGGCCCTGGTATGTTGTAAATTCTATGTTCTTCATGAACGTCTTGAGGAAGGAAGCAGTCATTTGCCCCCACTTGAAGGGCACCACTGGATCGCAATCTCCATGAGCTTGAAATATCTGAAATTTATAGTTCAGTACAATTTCAGGCAGAGTAATTAATGTATGTACGCGGTTCTGGAAGTGTTAAACATAGGAGTTCAGACATTGATGGTGTTGGAACGGTTTATTATTTACCAAAAAAATATTTTGTTTTTAAAACCGGACGTCGCACACGGACAGCGGTCCAGAGCCGACTGAAAACGATTAGCGATTAGCGAGCACGTAAGACAGAGCCGTCTGTCGAAATAATTACGTTTTTTGAAATTTAAAGTATCGATTTTATTAACGGACCGATTTATGGATAAGTACCTGGGCGACCGAGCTTTGCTCGTGTATAAATAGGTAATATGAATTTTAAATAAAAAAATCATCGAAATCGATAGAGCCGTTTTCGAGAACGTGATATACAAATATTGCTCGTTTAATAGTATGTTAATTCCGGTACCGATAAACATGCTCTTAGGTTTTCCTTTTATTAGGTCGTCGTGTAAAACTAACTCACTAACGTAAGGAATCTTGCAAGCTGAATTTAACCCACTTCTAGTTATCGTATCATGATGAAACTTGGCACGTATAAGTATGTAACTTGGATGACAATACAATAATATGGTACCACCGAGCTGATCTGATGATGGAGCTTGGAGGTGGGCACGGAAATGTCCAAGCGTTGTTTTAGTTTTTAAAACTATTAATTTTTGTTATTTCCGGGAGTATTTAAAGGTAAGATGCAATAACCTTTTTTAGTCTTTTTTTATCCATTACTGTCCCTACTAATATATAAATGCGAAAGCAACTCTGTATGTCTGTTTGTTACGCTTTCACGGCTTAACCGCTGGACCTTATATAATACCTATGTTGGTGTAAATTAGAAATAACTAAAATTGGCAGTATCGCAAATAACGAAAAATAATGTCATTTTTGAGTAGATCTTCAATGCCAAATATACATGCCAAGCCAAATCGAGCATCTAAATTGCATTTCCTACTGAAAAATGTTCTATGAAACGTTTAAATTAATAATTTCAATGCAATTGAAAATATTCATAAAATTGAATATTAAAGTACTTTACAATTCAATGAGTCAGGTCTAGATTGATTAACCTTGTATCCTGTCCGGATTGCGCATTGTTAAATGCAGACAATGGCATATCCGAGCGAATTATTGCAAACGAAATGATTAAAGGTCAAAGCCCAGGAAAATTAATCCCAACCAATATTGAAAAATAAGTTTTTCCGCGAGCATATTATAATTATTTAGCATATTATGTGAACGCGACCTTTTTAGACCGTCTGTACAGCTATGACATGATAAATCCTTTATTTGAATTGAATTTGCGTCCTTTCTTCTCCTCGCATCTGCGGTTAGCTTCGTTAGAATGCAATTGAATGAGATTATGATATTAATAAGATAATGGGATGGAATCACAGCATATTGTGTAAAACTAAAAACAACATATGAATTGTTATTTGTTATTAATAGAATGGACTTTGTCAGTAGGTGTAGTAAAGTAAGGTTACATAATCTGAATGTATATACATTACTTTAATGTATGATATATGACGATAAGTGATATTTCAGAATAGGTATCTTCCTCTGACTACACTACACATTTTAAAGTAGATAAGTCACATCTATTAAATAATAGATAGGAAAACCCTTACAGAATACCCTTGCGAATCCGGGCCAGGTCCCTCTAGTAAGTATAAAATAAAAGCAGTGTTTTTAAGTGAGATATATTGAAAATCCAAATAACTTCCAACAATCAATTTAGCTAAGTCAATTTTCAGTGGACGTTTACGGACAACTCGTACGAGTTGTCCGTAAAAAGAATCAAATTCCAAATTTCGTCCAAATCGTTAGAGCCGTTTCTGAGATTGCTTGGATAAATAGGTAAAGGATTAAATAAACAGAGAAATATACAAGATTAGCGCGTTTAAAGTATATTTATCTACGCTCCTCACCCCCGCGCACCTGGCACCAAATTTGGTCACAGAGGTAGTTCCAGTAATTAGTTACTACTTCCATGGGTCAAACGAAAGGATGAAAGAGATGGGGAAAGTTAGATGTCAATTATGATGAGTGCCTTACGCCGCCACCGTTGGGTTGTGCATATTCTCGGGCGTGCGCTTGTGTAAGTTGTGCTTTATGTATGAATGGTATGACGACATCAATATCAAGTGCTCCCCTGCCGCCCGACCGTCTCTTACCCCCAGGGAGGGGCGGGCACGAAGTTATAGGCCCGAAATCTCAAATTTGCTTTTGTACTTACGCGGTTTTGCAAACTGCTCATTCGCGGATATTAGAACGATCATCAACATGATCACAACATGGGATTTTACGCGCATACGAAGTGGTGGGCAAAAGCGAGTAGTATTATAATATTGATGTGATATTGATTGATAGTATTATAAAATGTCATATTTCACTGTATTTGGAAAAATCCAGAGCAATCATTTATCAAATAAGAAACCTTTTTAGTATTTATGGTAGTAGCTCTTTTTTCTAACAAAAACACATACCGGCATGTCCAGAGGTGCTTTAACAGCATCAGGAAAGTGAGCATGTCTCGGGAGCCAGCAAGAGAGTGAGATCACTCCGGCCAGCGGTTGAGTGAATGTAAGTGCCGAATGCAAGGCCAATGCACCTCCTTGAGAGAAACCACCAAGCAGAATACGATTTGCAGGAATACCAGCCTGGAATTAAAAGAAAAAAGTGTTGTTAAATTCAATTATTTTTCATTTTCATACCGAAAAAATAAATATAGCATTGCTTTGAAGACAAAATATTTGCAACACATGAAATGTTAATTTCTTTTGAGAAATAAAGTTCTTTAACCATAAAATTGATTTAAGTGAGTGTAAGCTCTTAACTTATTGTCTCTAAGTTTACTTATGTGCGAAATTCACTTTGAATTTACCACTGAGCTTTTCGGTGAAGGAAAACATCGTGAGGAAACCTGCACGCATCTGCGAAGTAATTCAAAGATGTGTGTGAAGTCCCCAATCCGCACTGGGCCCGTGTGGGGACTATAGCCCAAACCCTCTCGTGATGAGAGGAGGCCTGTGCCCAGCAGTGGGACGCAAATAGGCTGTAGTAGTAGTATAAGATAGCAATAATAATTTAATTAAAATATTTAAACTTCTTTAAAAGCTGTTACAACTTAGAAGGCGTGTGTATTAAGCAATAATAGACTCTGCATCAACGGCTTAAGTGCTTCGCCGCACGCGTTCTAAGTTCTGTTGTGCTATACATTGAAAATTTTAATACTAAGAACTGAATCGGCAAATGTAATAATAATTTTAGAAAAATACCATGTAACATATTTTCAATGTATGCTTCATACGCAACAATATTAAATTTCAATTTAAATAAAAACGAGAATGCTGATAGTTCTAAATCAGTAAATACAAGACAAAGGTCCGATAGAAAACTTTTTGCACTCACTTTAATCTCATCAGCTATTAAACCATGAATGAGTCCGGTGGCTCTCATGATGCCCTCCTCGTCCTCGGGCGCCGTGGCGTCCAGCGTGCGCAGGTCGAACCACGACGGCATGCGGAACCCGGCGTTCAGCGTCACTGGAATCGTGGCCGCCGTCGGGCAGATCACCTTCACGTGCGGACCCCTGATAGCCGCTATCGTGCTCGCCCAACCATGGCTACAAACGAAAGTACACAACAATTACCGCATAACATCTATGAAAGTACGTCACAGTCTATATACATCTCTCCACAATAGATACTAACCCAGTATCACCGAGTCCATGTAAAAATATAAGCTGAAACATAAAAGTATATAAAAAGACAGGCCACGAATCTCCTCTTTTCAGCCACAAATTAGCAACTACACTTTGAGATACTTACGGATGCTGTTTGTTTTACAGTAGCAGCGATAATTACTGGATTTGGTTCCATTTCTTAATGTAATTATAGATGGAATTTGTGTTAATCAATATAACTTTCAACTACCACGACAGACTAGATAAATAGACAGCCAGCTGCGCTGTGCTGCAATATCCTTCACAGACAGAACGAATAGACAGACAGTTGCCACCACAAAACAAACGTCAAACGCAAAAGCTGCATTCCGAATCGCGCTCACAGCACATTGCGTCCTTTTTCCTCTTGAGAGTCGACTCCCCTGCATTTGCAAGGTGCCGTGCCGTGAGTGCTGTGAGCGCGACTCGGTACGCAGCCGATTGATTCATTTGGGTCATGGAAGTAACATATAGTCCCTATAACCGGAGCCTTTTTGACACGCTTTTATTAGGTCGACCTGTATGTATAAATGTAATGGAATCTTGCAAGTTAAATATGACCTACTTTCCGATTTCTGATTGAGCTGAAATTTTGCACAAATATGTAAATCGCGTGACAATGCAATATTATGATGACGTGGAGCTGATCTGATGATGGAGCTGGAAGGTGGCCATAGGGACTCTGTAATAAAACTACATAAACCATCGAATTTGGCTCGGTTGATTCGCCTTGAAGGGTAGATGAAAGATTTACAAAGAAAAGTACAGTCAGCAATAAAAACGTGTCCCAAAAATATTTTTTTTGAAAAAACCTATTTTAATATCATTGGTATAGGCAAACGAGCGCATAGCCCACCGAAATCCTATGATCCCCATTAAGAAACCCTACCTCTTTTTTTATTGTTTTTAGTTTTTTGTAGAAATTAACACTACTCGCTGCGAATGTATTACTACCTCCATGGTAAATACCATCTCCATGTGTGTGACCGCTGCTATGTTGGTGTTTTTTCCATGCACAGCAGGTATTTTGCATCTGTTTGCATCTGTGGGAGTGATAAACAAAGCTAAGGATTACAATTTTGTCGATTTATTTGGTGGTTGGGGTATCCAGTTGTATTTTAAATTTGTCAACAAAGTTTCAACTTTGTCAATATTGATATTATTGTTCGGTAAGTGTAAATTTACGTAAGAAAATTATTCGACACCAGGTTCACAAGAACCATTCTAGAAGTTGTCAGTCACTCATGAAGTCAACTCATATAATTATAATTCCGATAAATCCAGATACGGTATATTTCCAGTAAATATTTCTATAATTTGAATTTCAAATTCAGAAATATAAACAAATGTACATCAATGTCACTTCTTCACTATTCGACATTTATGTTCTTTTATGTCAAATTGTACGCGGGAAGACTACTTATCTACGTGTTGTTTTTGGAGATATGACGGATGTGTTCATTTGTTTCACTTTGCGCTATACGTTTCGCGTATGTAAGTTACTTTTAGATTATTCAGATATTACAATTCCTTTGTGCAGAATGCGCAAGCATTTTACATTCATCAAGTTAGTATAGCATAAAAAATATAATATGTAGGTTAGTACCGTTTAGGTCATCTCATACTATTGGCCGATCGAATTATCTTGAGCTTTTTATTTTCAGCGTGGACTATGGCAAAAGAAGACACATCACTGCCAGTAGAGATGGGAAAATTAGAAATTGAACCTGTGAAAAACAAGGGTAACACCGATGGCAACCCATTTTTTCACTCACAGCAAAAAAGAAATTTATCTACGAGAAGTTCTACTCAAACATTTAGGTGTCATTGTTCTATCCAGAAGAACAAGAGCTCTATAGCCATCTGTAAAAAGAAATGTAATAGCAAAATTCTTAAAAAACCAGTTTTAAAATTGTTACAAAATTACTGCAAAGATCATGAACCTCATAACTGTCAGCCATTTATTACTAAGTTAGCGACGTCTCCATCAGAAAGTGATGCTACTGATAATACCATTCTGTGTGCTCTTGTAGATAACTGTAACCAATTAAGGATATCTACAGAATGTGAGAAGACTGTAGGAACCTCAAGCAATGGTCTCAGATGGTGGCAAAAAGAGATGCCCTGTGGTATGCAGAATAGAGAATCCATTTCAGATAAAAGTAGAACACCAGGTCCTTCATGTTCTCAGCAAGCACTTAATCCTCCTTGTGATGTCACAATTGATGAACTAGCTAGTTACTTTGAGACATTTGTTCATATACCTAAAAAAATGTCTTCTATGGCGGAAATGATGTACATTTGAGCTAACAACGAAAATCAACACAAAAAGATTTTTATAGGGAAAATTTATGACAAAACTTTAATTTGCAAAGCAAAGAAAAGAACACAAACCTTTTAGGTTGAATTTAGAAAATTACT
This sequence comes from Aethes cnicana, assembly GCA_963971205.1. NCBI lineage: Eukaryota > Metazoa > Arthropoda > Insecta > Lepidoptera > Tortricidae > Aethes > Aethes cnicana. The sequence goes on from OZ020285.1 coordinate 6,402,434, forward strand.
CTTGCACTTTGCTCATTAGCTCATTTTTAGTCATTCGCTGCCTTCAGTTCCAGTGTCAATGTTGGTGCACTTGATAAGCACTCTAGTATGAAAACTCATGCCATGCAGTGAAAGAGTTTAAAATTGTAATGAATATTATCTGAAAGGCTTTTTATTCACTAACAGTTAAATAAGATATTTTTTCCATGTGAAGCCTCTTCTTTCATTATATTCATTTTAAGTTGTACACCTACTGTTGTAATACATGTTATCTTATCTATGGCAGTTATGATCTGTGAATAGAGTGAACACCTACCCTACCTAGTTTTACATTTGTAATAATTACTGGCCATTATATCTGATGTCCACTGCTGGACATAGGCCTCCTCCAAGGCTCGCCACTCAGACCGGTCCTGTGTTACTTGCTTCCACCGGTTTCCCGCGACCTTCACTAGGTCGTCGCTCCATCTTGTTGGAGGCCCAGGAGGAGGAGGTCGACTCACGCCGTATTTGGACGTCATGATGATGATATCTAATGTGATCTTTTAATTTGCAAATAATATAAATTTGGTTGTATACCTAATATGGTTAGTATTTTGGAATGTTTAGTTTACATTACTACCTGTTTAACCTCTTCAACGCCTTGTCAAATACAAAGCCGTCACTCACATGCCGAGGGTGGCTGCCGACTAAAGCGAATATGGATGTTATGTATACGCATTTAACCTCATTATCCGTTGACGCATATATAGGTCGTAGGCGTTGGACCTGCGGTGCCGATATGTGCGTCGTTGGCATGGAAAAGGTTAAAGAAGCTACTCAACATTATGTGGTAATCCAAAAGTGAATCTTAAATAAAAATCATTTTAATGTTTATACTTTTGATCTGGTTGTGCAGCTGTGCATATTAATATATGTATATTGAGGTCACTGAATATAATTTTATTTCCACACATTTTTACCATTATGGAATTGAATTAAAATTTCGAATAGATATTAAGTACCTATCAATGCTATTGTTGAACAATAAAATATTTTATACTCAAAGTAAATTATTATTTCTTGCCTAATTTTCAAATTCTCAGAATAAAACTGTGAGAAGAGAAAGGAGACTAGGTAAATTTGTACGGGATGTGGTCTATGAACCAATAGCGACACACTTGTGGCATTTATGTGTACCTCACATACATCCTAGTGCCAACGGGCATCAAAATCTCACCCGTCAATTTTTCTCATACAAAAATGTTATTGTATGAGAAATAAGTATTTCTCATATATTTTTGTTTGGGAAACGTTTAAGACAGCTATTTCTAAGTGTTCCTTTATCTGGTAGATTACTTGATTCATAAGAAGGGAGAACTATTCTTATTCCGGTCTGGATCACTATTTTACTATTAACAAACCTAGTACAACTGGGGCTATATTCCGAATATAGCCCCAGTTATACTTGTTCTCATATAATATTCGAAGTCTTAAATAGGGATCTCCCTGTTCCCTATAGGATCACTCACGCGTCAAGTTGAACTATAAATCTAGCTGCTTAAAGTTCACTAGACGCGTGACCAATCCTATAGGGAAGGGAATAGGGAGATCCCTATTTAAAGACTTCGAATACAGCCCCTGTAATTTACAAGTTGAAACCTTATATGATGGACCAGCAGGCTTTGGCTACTGAGATGATCTTATAAAAAAAGACAGGCGTATTCAAAATTTTATTAATAAAACGACACAAACAGGATGGCACTCGGCGCTCGCATTACGCAATAGTAGCCTCTGCGTCAACAGCATAAGTGTCTTTTTAAGTGCGTCGCAGCGCACCTCGCCTTATTAATTGCGTCGTGTTGTAAAATCATAGTACCATCTCTTCTTTGGAAATTTCCGTCGTGCACTTTGGTATAACAGCGTTGGAATATTCTCTACTTTCAGAACACACACTTGTCACTGCAGTTACATTTAAACTCTGTACACAGTTTTCTTCTGTGCTTGAATGTTTACTCATTATAAAAATAAGCTGTAAACAAATCGAGAAAGCTTTGGGTTTAAAACATAGACATAAATAATACTTCGTATAATATTAATATTATTTACGTCTATGGTTTAATAGTACATTACAGACCTAGGGTGGTGAATTCGTAAATGTCCCAGATCGCAGGTTTCTGTGGCCCGAACCGAAGGTGAGGGCCATAAATATGCGATCTGGGGTTTTACGAATTACCACCCGTGGTTTGTCAAAAGTTTTAAGTTCTCTCCGCGTAGCGGGCAGAAAATCTCACTTTATGGCCAAGGGTGATGTAATAGTACATTACACACCTAGGGCGGTCAAGTAAAGAAAGTCTCAGATCGCGGGTAATTGTGGCCCGAGCTGGAGGCGAGGGCTATAATAATCTAGCGGTCTGAGGATTTCTTTACGACCGCCCGTGGTTAGTATACGATTTTACGTCACCACCTGGCCGTAAAGAGGGATTTTTCGTAGCGCCCAAGGGCGGTAAATCCCGCTTTTCGGCCTGGTGTGACGTAAAATAATTTTGATGACAAGTGAGAACGTTGAACGTGGTTGGTAGGTAGCTACCTAACTAGGTATTATACCATCGGCTGGTGGTGGCGTAGTTACCGTCAAACAACGGTGTACCTACCAAAAATAAGCGTTTACTAGGGGCTATATGTATATATTCGAAACTTTACATAGGGAAAGGGAATGTCTTTATCCTTATGTAACGTTTCCAATAGAGCCCCCGAAACCTTCTAAATACAAATCGGCTGTTTGAATTCACTGGCGGAGGTGATACCTGGTGCTATATTCGAAGTCTTAAATAGGGATCTCCCTGTTCCATATAGGATCGCTCACGCGTCGCGCGAGCTTTAAGCCGCTAGATTTAAAGTTCAACTTGACGCGTGCGCGATCCTATAGGGAACAGGGAGATCCCTATTTTAAGACTTCGAATATAGCCCCTGTGCTGTGGCACAGTGCGAGTGGTACTTATAGTCTATTAAATTAAAGCAGTGGTTCACAATCTTCACATGGACTTCACACAACTTTAAACTCTTGTTAGAAAATAGGACCACTGTGCACTGACCGTATGGCTATTTCCGAATGTCTTTCAAGTTTATTAGGACGTAGGCATACTTTCAGCTACAAACACTTCAAGAAAAACAACACATCGGGGAAGTTCTACATTTCCTTTAGTAGGTAATGTGGGTAAATCCCAAAATTGCCTGCCCCAATCTATATGTGGATCAGGTATAAATAACACGGAAGACGGAACCCTCTCCACCTGCATAAGCCGTGGTAGCTTAGTGGTTTGACCTACCGCCTCTCATGCGGAGGGTCGGGGGTTCGAATCCGGCTGGCACCTCAGAAATTGTTCATGTGCAAAATTAAATTTGAATTTACCACTGAGCTTTTCGGTGAAGGAAAACTGCACGCATCTGCGAAGTAATACAAGGATGTGTGTGAAGTCCCCAATCCGCACTGGGCCCGCGTAGGGACTATAGCCTAAACCCTCTCGATATGAGAGGCCTGTGGTGGTGGAGTTCTTCTTGTGGAGACCACAGAGGCGCAGTATAAGGAGCCCATATTAAATAAAATAAAACCTAGATCAATAATTGATAGGCAAATGAAATCCCACTTCCTAATTAGGTATTACCTACCTTGTAAAATCGTGGGTTTTCGGATAACCATGTGCAAAAGATAGATCCAATTACAACAGCAATAGTGAAAAGCAAGTAATTTGATGAGTACTTGTATGCATCGAAAAACACACTTCGCCAACAGTTGCTAAACTGCATTACAACTGACGCGAGTGACATATATTGAGCTAAGCCGACGGACGAAGTTAGAAAAAACAATTATTCTGTCTTTCTTTAACCAAAGAGTACCTACTTATAGTTCTAGCCGATCGTCTTTCCTTTCTTACCTTTTTAATTGAGAAGCTCCTCCGTTTTTGGTGTCGATTAGTAAAATCAAATTAAACATCACCGCCGTTGATCGACGAAGCCGTCTTGCTTCGCGGTGCATTTGTGTTTGGTATGCTTAGTAGCAGCAGAGATTTACTTCTTCTATGGTAGCAGATATGCTCCATATAAGTACCTACGTAATACTGCTAACCTACTGTAAGACAGCATACTATAGGCAGGCGGACACGGCCTATAAAAGCACGATTTCGAACACAATTCGAATGAAGTATCAATGTTTGCGTGCGAGGATGTCTGTACACTTGTAATGTGTGTCGTACCCACTACGCGGGCGAATGATTCACTCTCCATCTCCGGATGAAACAAATGATGGTAAGGGCGAGTTGCGCGCTGGCTAGATTCAGGCGGGTGATTCCGTGGCCATTCTGTATGTAGTAAAGTAACTATTAAACATTCTGTGCCATAGGTTAAAGGAAGAGACGGTTGCAGAGCCAGAGCACGCTGTCCCAGCAAAGTACGGTGGCACTGGCAGTTGCAACTCGGAATAGCTGTAGGTACGGTACCCCATGTGGTCCCTCACCCGGCGGCGGTGTTTTTTACGATATCAAAGGCGTCAGACCTACTGAGGCCTCATTCGGGGCGCAAAAGGGATTTCATAGGGAATCTATAGGTAGTCACGGCGCTCAAAATGAACTTCAAATCTAGCTACAAAGATCAGTTTTAAAGCCGTGACGTTTTGACGTTCCCTATGAAATCCCTTTTGCGCCTTGAATGAGGCCTGGGGCTCTATTTGAAGTTTTAAATAAGGAAAGAGTCATTCCCAATCCCTCCGTTCACGCGTCACGCCGCGCTAATTTGAACTTTAAATCTTAAAGTGCGCCGCGCTGTAGGTAATTAATAATGTCAAAGTATCAACACTTTTTTTCAAGAAGTACTGCTGCATACTTGGACCAAGGAAACACCTTTATTTCAATCGTCATAACGCAAAACCAATTTTATTTTTTACGCAGAATCTACGGCACGGAAAATTCTGAGATTTTTTTCTCTTGATACGGAAGGTTATTCCTATCCTTAAAAAAAATAATCGAGCACATTGTCATTTTTCACCCATAGCCAATTGCAGTATGAGAGCATCCTGAAATTGTTATTCTATCGTGAAACATTACTCTTCTATGCCAGTACTTAACTTGGCTGTTATTGGTCGAGTATCACATTGCCGTCACTCTCACTAGGGAACCTAAATATTTGGCAAATGCATGAAGTGAAGTCGGATTGAGATCTGTGACGAAAACACCCAAAACGAATGAAATCACTGTTTGTAGGTACCTTTTATAATTCAATAAACCAAATTTACAATCGGGTTCTTTTTACATTCACGACCTCTGACGCATTGACTAATTTAGATTAAATCTTATGAACAAAAAGAATCAACACATAAATTACGGGGAAGTACCTATTTTACATTATAAGATCTGATTCAAAGCTATAACCTAAACATTTACAAGTATGACTACTTTACGTAGCTTTAGTATATTTTACATTTGCCAAAACAAATATTAATTGAGCATACAAATTAAATTAGGAGCCAAAGAAATCCGATTAGGTAACCCAACCTGCACGATTAATTTATTACATCATCAGTATGTAAAATCTTATAAATTGTACAGGCTACCTAAATATAAATTATGTCAAATAAAATAATTCAATAGTTATTTTGTTTCTTAACGAGTATTAACATCCAAGTTCCTTTATTTTGTATTATTCTTGATTGCAGCATAAAGTATTGTCTTTTCTGAAAACTCTGACTTGTACCTGATCCAAAGCTCTTCATTACATGCATCGCTTTCTCTGAACAGTGATTAGTGATTACAGACAACTGTGACAAAAAAGAATACGATAGTATAACACTTAATAAATAAAATATTAACATTGATTTCAAACGTTTCCCTAATCTACAATCATAATGTAATCAATAATCATACATATTCCACTATATAATATGATTTCATAATTATTGTACAATACCAAAATATTAGGATCACAGGCATAAATTTTAATTACCAAAAACTGTTAACACAATTTAAATAGGATGTTCTTGTGCATATTGTTTCTGAAACATCTGTATATAATAAAGATACAATATTTTATATTATATTTAACATGATTGCCTACAACACCCCAAATATTACGCAGCAAAGCGATGCCGCAGCGGGAGTCTCGTAAAGTAAACGTTTTCGTACACAATTCCACAGATGCGCACCATTAGAAAAATAAATTATAGATGCTCCTAAACTACTATTTTCGATTTATCTTGGCATATGTTCACTGCATACCTGAAACACATACATAGACATTATACACCTCCACAATTTAAAAGCACCTCCAACAATCTCAACGTATGTGTGCGTGCTGAGACAGCCATCAAACGTGTGGAGAGTGTTGGTGGTGCTTTTTAAATACTTTGAAGCGTTTTGAATTATGGAGGCGCGGGACTTCCTATAGTAGATTATCTCTAAGGTTAAATTGGCTCAGAGTCGGAAATACACTCGAAATTATTTGGTTTCTTATATTCATGGGCGATAGTAACCGCTTATCATCAGGTTGCCTGTGTGCTCGATGGCCTACCGACAACATAAAAAAAACTGGTCAAGCGGTCGGGCCACGCGCGATGTAGGCTTCTGTACCATAACCATACTAAATTATTCGTATATTTTTCAGCTATCCAAAAACAACCATTTAGCTGTCAGGGGAGGGGGGCACACTTGATTCTAACAAAATTCACCACATTAAAGCTTAATATTTTCTAGCATGATTGAGTAACAAACATCCGAATCCGAACACACGTAATACAGGTCACAGCACGGATCTAGAGCGGTTAGCGAAAGTAGAGGGAATTTCTTGTTTACAACTGAAGGGCCAATAAGCGTGCGCGCAGAACAATGCGTCCCTTGCGTCCCGCGCCCCTCTGTCGATGAGACCTTATTTTCTACTGGGCATCGAAGGCCCACCGCTCAAGCTCCGTGCCGATGCCTGTACTTTCAGCTTTATAATATTACTAGTAGTGCCCCGCAACTTCGTCTGCGTGGAATATAAAATTGCCTATAACTTTTCTTTATTATCTTATGTAGCTTCGAATGATGCTCTATCTATAACTGAAAACTGTATTAAAAACGGTTCAGTGGTACCGGAGATTAAATTAACCCTAACAAACAGACATACAGACAGAAAGAAAGAGACAGAAAAAACACCCTTTTATTATAGTATAGATAGAATATATTAAGATATGAAACACGAGTCGTCTCGTGTGTGCACTGTGGGTGGGTGCTTACCGCAGTGGAGCAGGAGAGCGGCGCATAGTTGTTCTGCGCGTTGGTGGTCCGGGGTAGGGCGCGAGCGGGCC